>VZTT01062986.1:68335-84068 GCA_013400855.1 Buphagus erythrorhynchus | reverse complement strand
AAACCAAAACCAAAAATATTTTCTGATAAAATAATTTTTTTTTTTTTTTTAATAGGAGGAGCAAATGCATTCCCCACTCCTCATTCCCCATCCCACCATGCCTGGAAGCACTGGCTGCTAACAATCCTATTGCAAACTGCTGCCAACAGCAGAAAAATAAAGGGTTCATTACAAGGAAATACATATGTTTGCACTTTTAATAATAGATTTTTAATAAGGTATAGGAAATAGCAATGAAACTAACCTTATGATAATACAACAAAGTTAACTAAGTATTTCTGAAGCAACAAATTTCAAGACCAGAGCTTTCTGGACCTCCCAGAGTTGAAAATTTAGTCTTATGGCCAGCTCCACAGGGATCACTCTGCCCATCATCAGGATGTGGCTACGAATGATTATACCCAAGTGCGCATTTCAAGATGGAAAAGGATCACAATGAAAAAAAAATATGTCAGAATCCTGCAGACTTAAAAAATCAGAAGTAATTAAAACCACGCAGAATTCAAGTCTACCAGAGATTTATCAAATATTTAATACAAAAAGCCCTGAAGCGTATTGCTGTCAACTGAGCTTGAAAGAAATGTGCTCCTTTCCCAGCATACAGCTTAATCTGTTCCCAGGATGCATTTCTTTACTCAGTAATTTCAGTTTAAACAGAAATGAACTGTGGATGTATATTTTAGCTAAATTACTGCCTTTCTTTAAACAGACCCTGAGTAAAAGGGGCATTAACCCCCTCTCCATCCTGTGTGCTCAGTGCTGCTTATCAGTAAGATGAAGTAGTATCTTTCCAAAGCATGCCCTTTAATACTTCTGCTGCCTAAATGTGAAGCCCCACCAGTACAATGCCCTCAGAGTGGGACATGTGTGGCATGTCCACACGGCTCTAATCTTCAATCAATTCCAGCAGAGAGAGCAAGAAACACAGCCAGTTAAATTCAGCAGAGCAGGACTAACAAGATCCGTGTCCGAGGGCAAGAGCCAAACACTTCAAGGGGTCAAGTTGGAAATATGCTGCAATTTCAACTCTTCCCAAGAACCTAAGCTGCTTTCAGCAATTCCTGTATGGGACAGGTACAGGACCAGTCACTGGAAGGAAAAAGTGATTCCCAAGTACTTGACCACCTATATTATTAGTGAAGTTGCCATACAGGAGCAATTAACAATTATTAGAGTCCTTTGCCTACCCAGTACATTACAGAGGTCAGCACCAAGCCCATCTGCAAGGACTACCTGCTTTTTTTCATCCAGTAAAAACTTCAAGAAACACAGTGTCCTAAAGTAACCACAGAGCAGCCTGTATCTTCCCTTACTGCCTTTTCAGCCTGCTGGTACCACACACACCCCATGTGAACAGTCTTCCCCTGGAACCACTGCAGCTCCTCAGTAAATGAATCTTTGTCCAGATGGTGGTCTCAGCAGAAACTGCTCTAAGTACCTCCTAATACGTAAAAAAACAGACTTGGCTCAATCCTTCCACAACTGTCACCTCCTTGGAGATCAAGGAGGGATTGAGGTGGGGGAGGCAGAGAGGATGGAATCTCAAAAAATAGATGCAATTATGGTTTTCCTGGGGGAAAAAGGCTATGTGAGTATATTCAAAACTGCAGATATCCTAGTGAGAAAGTTTTGATCTTTATAATTTGTTGCCTGCTGCTACCAGGGAGACCACTGCATTACTATCCAGCACCTGAAAGACTGAATCTGGGATATAGGGGCAATCAGCATGAGGAAGGCTGGAGACGAGATCTACAGCAGTTTCTTCACCCTCCACTGCTCACTGTATGGTACAAGGCCACAGATACCCTCACACTTCTCAATTCACCCATGAGGTGAAAAAACTCTGAATAGATAACTAATTTTACTTCATCTGGTAAACCTGGCAAGCTGGGAAACTGAGTATATAAGCCTGCTGTGTGTCCCTGCTCTCCCATCTACTCCACACTTGGGAAGGACAGGAAAAGCAGTTCCTGGGCAGCAGAGCCTGAATCAAAGCAAAGGGGGGAACGGCTCCCAAGGGGAGAGCATCACTCCTATGCATGGAGTGGATCACTCCAAACACATCTGCGAAAGAGAAGCACAACCAGCAAGGAAAACTGTGACTAAGCTCCAGGCTCCAAAGGCAGTAACTCCACATTTAAAGCTTCCCCCATTCAAATGCTATTATCATCTAGACAAATTAAATGGACCGTTTCTTAAGGCCATGATGCCCACACAGTCTCAGGGGGACAATCACACGGGCTAACCCACAGAGCCAGAGACAGGATGTGGTGATGGTCCACGTGGAAGCTCCAAGCCAAGCTAATGAAGGCAGACCCACAAAGACAACCTGCTCTCATCCCTCCATTTTCCCCCACTTCCTCTTTAACAGCTGCCTAACACCTACTGCCTCATACACTGCCATTCAGCACTTACAGAGCCGCTAGGCACCTCCTTGCACCTAGAAGCCCAAGAAACAAAAGTTTATACATATTATAGGTCCTACAGTGAACTGCGCTGGGCATCTAAACATCGCAATACACTTTGAAAGGCAGAAGTGTTGCAATAAAGAAGTCAAAGCAGGATGTCAGGGGGTGACAGTGCTCTCCAGGATGGCAACACTGGTAATTTACTTTGCAGAAGGAAAAAATTTTTGAAAACGTTGTTAAAAATTCATTGTAACAAAATTTAAACCACTCTTTTTTCTTTCATGTTTCTGATAGAATGTCTTTTTACCTGCCACACCCAATCTCAAAATAAGTATCAGCTGAACTACAGTTTATCCAACTCAACACTGAATTTTCCTCTCCTGAATAAAATTAACAGCCACCCCCAGTTTAAAAAGAGATTTCTTAAACTAACAGCTGCATCAGAACCAGCACTGAAATGCCTTGAGAGCTTCTGCTTAAACCCACACTTTGAAAAGTCATGATGGAGTTCATTTTCATAAGTCTGAAGAGAGAAAAAAGTGAAATGCTTTGCTAGAATTTGTTCTGCATAAGTATAAGAAAGGTACCCTCTGGAAATGCTTTTTGCAGCATCATAGAGAGAAAGAGTATGAAGCCATTCTCTTTTTTAAAGAGCAAGCTGATCTTCAGAGGCTGTGTTTCAGGCTTAAAGGGGCAGTTCAGAGATAAGACGGCACTTCAGTTTTGTTTTTCACAGTAAGAGTTTCCCAGAACTCTATAATACACGTCCCAAACAGGTATCCACACATTAGCCTTTGCTTTGTTTCTGCTCTGTACCAACACTTGCATGGAGTAGTTTTATTTAAAAAAACAAAAACAAAACAAAAATTCTAACAAAGTCCACTTGATAACTTATTAGAAGGCTGTATATTAGCAATGACTGCAAGCAGAGCAGAGTAGAATTGGCTACTGGCTAGGCCACAGGTGGGCTGCTCTTGGATTAAAGAAAAGTCAGAATATGATAGCAAGCCCTGTAGTCAAGGAGAGGTGCCTGCATCAGAAGGATGAGCGAGACAATACTTGAATTGTTACCAACTCCTTTTTGAACAAATCTGAAGCAGATTTAACAATGTTTTGCCATGGCAGGCAGAGAACACAGGCTGGGGTTTGACCCTGCACTCTTTGGGCAGGGTGGTGGTGCCTGTCCTAGGAGCACCAAACCGTCACACTTCTCCCCTGTTTGGTGTCCTTTTGTCCTTCCCACACCAAAAGCTGGTCGTGCCCCATTTCTTCCCTCCTCCCCACCAAGAGAAAAACAAAGGGTGGCAGTCTCTAATGGCTCCAGACTGAGAGATCTGGGGCTTGGTTTATTACATGCTTAACAGAGCACTGAATTACTGATGGTTATTGCCTAGTTTAACTGCTTTCCTTAAAAGAGAAACATGAGCAAACAAGCATGTGTCATGAAAAAGCCCCTATTCAGACAGGAGCTGACAAGAGAAAAAGCATCCAGGGTTTATGACTGTTTACTACTAGTTTTGCATTCAGGCACCAGCTGAAGTCACAGCAAATGCAAAGAAATCCTCACCTTGTCTACCACCTCCTTAGGGGGCTTGTCTAGCCCTGGATTTACCTCCCGAGGTTAGCACACACTAAGTACCCGAGGCTTTAAACCACACCAACTTAGCATGTGTCAAGGGCAGCATGCCTTGTCTAGACAAAGACTTTCAATGCACTTTAGTGAGCAGATCCAAATCTCACATCTTCAATCCCAGTGGAGACAGAAGCCTAGAGAGAGCAGAGAGCATCTCCCCTCAGAGCTCTACCGACTGATGGGGAACACCCGAACTTCAGAAAATGGTACCACTCTTTTTCTCTGACTGACCAGGGTAAAAAAAAAAAATACCCACTGGAGCAAAAGCCAGATCTGCAAGCAGGGGTAACCTGAAGCTTGGGCACACACCTTCCCAATGACCAATAATGAGGGGGTTTAACTGAGAAGCAGGGGGGAGGAGAAGAGCAAACAGGCTCTCTCACTCCCATCTACCTAGTCATCTATTTTTTCATGAAACTTGTAAGGATTTCAGACCCATAACTCAAAACACAGCTGAAGTCAGCCCTGGGGATGAAAAAGTGTTGAGGACAGAATGAAATGGACAAAAAGGCTTCATTTCTTCAGAAACCCAGGGTAAAAAGAGACCACCAAAAGAAAAAATCTAAAGAAGGTACAGAATGCATGTGGAGCAACACATTAATGAAAAACAAATATACCTCATTCATCTTGGCAGAACTACAGCCAATATACCAGACGTCATGTGGATTTAACCATATCCTCTCTATTTGTTAGTTACTTTTAGAAGAAAAAAAAAAAGCCTGAGACAAGCTCAGAGGAAGAAATGCTAAGGGGAAAAAGAAGAGANTACCCATGTCAGATGAGTATGAACAAAGACAGCAGGACAAAACAAACCACACAAAGGGAGAGAAACCTGCCACCACTAAGGAAAAGGGCAAAATTACAAAATTCATTATACAAGAAAAGATTAAAGAATAAGTCAAAGAAGTAAAGGACCTGAGGCACTTCGGGAAAGAATTATTTCTAGAAAGAATACTTCTTTCTCTCAAGTCTGACACGTGAACATTGTCTCAAACCAAAAATGTGCCAGCCTTTGCCCACACAGCTCTAACCACAAACTCCAGAGCCAGGCTGACACTCTGTTCAGTTCCTCTGGCTTCAGCAGACAGGGTCTTTTCCTGGACAGTCAAAGTACTTCTAGCTTTACAAAAAAAAATTCTAAGCTAAACCAATATGCACCTCAATTCTGCACAGGGATTGCTTCTATTATGCTCTTATTCCACCACATTTCTTCATCTCTCAAATGACATTTACATCTCTTAAATCATGAGCATACAGGTGGTTTCATAATCTGTTAAGGTTTGCATTCCTGCTGGCCTAAGACAGCAAAGATGTTCAAAGCATTTCCCTCAAAACATTCAAACCATGAAATCCCGTATTTGTTGAAGAGAAGTTTGGCTCGGGTGCTCACAAGCCTTTCTGCCGTCACGCAGAACTGTTCCCGAAATGAGGTGGTTTTGCTGATGGCTGTGATTCAGACACAAGTCCCTAGTCATTTCAGCATGTTGTTTTTATCATCTTTCAAAGCTGTCCATAGTCACTATTAAAAGAAACCCACAAAATCCAGCACAGGAGAGGCAAACTCAATCCCTGCCTTGCAAAGAAACTCAGCATCTGAGACTGAGCATCTTCGGAATAACCCTGTCCAAGTCTTGGAAAGAACAGCATCTCAAGGTCAGGTTACAAACATATCTCTCAGGGAAACACTCTGTACTGCTGCTGGGTGCACACAATCTGGCAGGAGAAAAAGGAATGGCCTTTGAAGATTGACAAGCTATTAAAATTTGACTAGGTGAAATGTTTACTGAAATAAATCTAAGTCTTTTCCACTCTTGGTTATTATCATAACATATACAGTAACTGACACACAATTAATGGAGATTTAAACCAAGAGCTCTTGCAAGAAAAGCACAACCCAAACTTTTCAGCTAACCTTGACAAAAAGACAGGTTTTGGTAAATTTCAGCAACACAACTGGCTTTGTGATATTCCCCATTTATTGGGCACTTCTCACTCTCAGAAATGAGCAACATCTCTGAGCAGAGGAGGTGAGAAGAGGCACTGCCAAGTCAGCAGCATCCACCACCACTGAGAGATCCACAAGCAGCCAAGGCTCAGCAGACACAACTACCACCCCAGAGGTACCATACCACCCACACCCTCTTCAGTGGGTTTTCATCTACATGTGCCATTTCACAGCAGCCAACAGCTGAGACAATGGCACTCACAAAAAGAATTCTTAAAGAAGAAGGAAGAGGATTTGGGATTCTTCCCTTAAGAAGAATCTCCTCTTTTCCTAAGTATAGGGATCCTACAGGGTGAACAGATTTTAGCAGTAACAAAACACTTTAATACTCAAGTCTAATGGCTTTCTTTCCAAACTCACAAGGATCTACAAACTACTTTGATGCCATCTTTATAGATTTGAAATGCTGTTCACATTTCTTTTTCCCATCTTCTCCTATCTGAGTTACAGAGAAAGATTAAAATCCACATTATGGTGCTACTAGGTCAAGAGATTCTCCAGCAATTCCAGGTATCTCCAAGACGCAGCGCTTTCAGCACAGCTCTGAATCGTGTAAGCCAGCAGGATCCCTCTCCCTGCAGGAATAAAGCAACCAGATACCACCCAAGGTATTCCATCTGTCTGCCTAACCTTCCCTTCTCCCTTCTGCGGTAGGAAATTCTTCTGATGGGGAGCACAAAACCTTCCCCTTTCCCACACAGCCGAATGCAACCATAGCATATGTATACAAAACATGCTTTCTTACAACACCAGCATGCACTGACTACACACTCTGTTAGCAAAGAGCTTAGAGGTGCAGAGCAGCAGCAGATGAGGACACTCCAAAGCCAGCCCTGATCACAGCAAGGACTTGATCTGTGAACAGTGGCAGTGTCAATGACAGTGGTTTCATTGCCCATTTCTCTCATCCTTTCCCAAAGCCCAGCACAAGCACTGCCACAACTCTTAGTCCATGAGGAGGCACATCCAAATTCAGCAATTAGCCAAAAGAATTCTTCTCAATAACAAATATACCTTTATTCCTGAAGAAGAAACTAGAGCACTCTTCTATTACCTCAGAGGAAACCTAAGGAAAAGTAGCATTACTCAGAACTGATTTAGTGCCTCAAGCCATTCAGAAGACCATAAAGCCACTGACAGACAAGACAAGCAACTCATTCACAAGGGCTCTTTGATCTTAAATACAAATAAAATTAGGTCAATATTAAAGATTTTCATTCCTTCCTATATAAGATTGCAAAAAGGCTAAGAAAAGCTTTTCTCATTCCTTCTTTTAACACTCAAGTTATTTAGCAAGTAACATTTCTTTCACATGACTTGAAACATTTTCTCCATATTCACTTGTTATTACCCCAGAACTTAACTCTTGGTGAAAACACACAGGGGGAGCTGTACAGAGTGTTCTCCATAGTCACCAAGGACAAGACAGATCAGAGAATTTCAGTGTGCTCCACATGGGGGAAAAGAAGAGCAAAGTACACCTTTCACAACATTTGGATTATAAATTTAAAAAAAAGAAAAAAAAAGGAAATATTTTTTCATTTATTTGCTATTCAAAGCATTCCAGTGATTTTTAAGAGATGAAGATGAGAAAGCCTGTGCTGTCACTATTAATAGGCTGGCATTCTTTCTTCCCCCACAAGACCACACCAGAAACACAGGCGAAGGCGACAAGTTAAGGGAGCCTGGAGTCATGCCAGCTCTTCCAAACCCCAACTCTGCAGCACAGGGACTACTCCAAACAGACAAGCTCTCATATCCCAGACTCCCCTATAGTTCCCAATGATGCATCTTTTGTTCCTTCTCCTGACAAAGTACATCATTAACTTCATCTGCTGAAATAGCAGTGGTTGACAGGATAATCTAAGGATATAGTATCACCTTGCATTTTTGATTTAACATGCTTAGCTGTGTTAGGGTACCTTTAAAATTTTATTTATTTGCTTTCTAAAGCAACCAAGAGCTCTCATATGCAGCAGAAGGCCCCTGAAGCTATCACTGTAATGTGATATCTGCTCATAAATGTCAATATACCAATTTTAAAGGTATTAAAGCTGCTGTTTAGTCATGGAAAAATAACCTAATACCTTCCTCACCTCCGTTACAGACAGCAATACAGTTAAATGTGAGCAATGCAGTTCAGGCCTTTCTGCAAAAGACAGTTAAGCAGAAACCTCATCAACTGCAGGCCAGCACATAATTCCACACAAATATAAATAAAACAAGCAGGGGTACCATGAGACTCACTCTATGAGATCCACCCACCTCGTCACCCAAGGATATTTAGACCCTTTCTCTGGGCAGTTTTTAAGAGACCACAAGGTCAGCAAGCAAAGTCTTCCCTCTCTTTGGCATGGGTAAGCATGAAAACTGATCCCAGCCAGTTCTAAGGCAAAAGAAGGGATCTCTCTTGATTAAAGCATCTAACTACTCTGTGTTCAGAGGTTTAGATTGTACCTCTGTCATGTATTTCCTCGGTGGCTGGGAATAAATTACATCAGTTCCCCACTGTACTTCCCTCCCACCTCCTTATCCTGAAGTAAAGCACAGTGGATAACCTGAGTATCAGAGAAGCACATGAGAGTTCCACTTCCTTCTGTGTTTATACAGGAGATTACCATGCAACTGAAAGTTCAGTTTAACAAACGGTGCAGAATCTGAAACTTCAAGTACTTCAGGAATGTCCACTGTAGCTGCTGAAGGAATATCCAGGATATTGTCTCAAAAAAACCCAAGCGCTAATTAGAGAAGAGATACTTGGATTTATAACAGGTCAAGATTTAAACACAAGATTCACAACCAGACTAAATTCTACTACAGATAGGAAGAAGCAATACAACAACACAGGTGGGAAAAATAAATAAATAAAAACCCAAACAGGTTTAATGGGAAGGACACCTTACAGAGAAGCACACATTTGAAAAAAACAGTTTGAACATCAAGTACTTAATTACAACCCTTATCAACATAATCAAAAAGCTAAAGTACCTCTATAAATCTCACCTGAAAAACAGTAACATAGATTAAATGCATTTTCTAGAGATGTATAATCTACCTCAACAGTAAAGACCCCAGTGCTTACTGCTGAAGCACAGAGAGGAGACACAAGGCACTGACTGCTTTTCACACTGATAGATTTATTTCTGCAAAATTTCTGAGGGATCTGACTGAGAAAAACTGTCTCATATAAGTTACCATACTTCATATAAGAGTGCAGAGAATCCTAACTGAGAGCAAGCACATTCACCTCTTGGTACATGCTAAAACAGGCCACTTATGAGGTTTTTTTTGACAAAATGTATATTTCCCTTCCATGATGGGCAAGTGAGTTTTACACGTCACTCACTTTCATATAGTCACTTACAAAGGCATCTTCACTCTTACTATATATCCCACAGACATGGACTGCAAGAGCTGCTACATGCATGGTACAGAGTGGGGTGAACCTATCCAATCTTAGACATTCAGAAGACATAAAACTGAGACATTCATCAAAAGTTCCCATTTTAACTAACAGACAAAGACTCAGGTAAAGAGCAATTTATCTCATCCTATGGTAGTTATCTCCAGAGGCCATTCCCCTGTCCTATTTCTCTCCACCAAGTCCAAAAGCACATAGCTCAGAACAAATAGCAAAAGGACAGTAAGCAGCCCAACTACTTAAGCACCATCAAAAGTACCATCCAAGCCCACTGCACAGAAACAAGTTTGAGCATCTGTGTGTAAAAGCAGCTCTCACTACAAAATGCATTTTTCACCCATCAGGCCACCATAATACAACTGGAGATACACAGCACTATCAGTTTTTTGGGAAGCACAAAACAAATTTAATTAGGGCTTCCAGTCAGCAAATACCTCATCATTACTTGAAAACTCTGCTGCACCAGTTCCCCCAAGAATTATTTTGATTATTGCAGTAGCTCATGGTAGTGGACTACAGCTAAGGCTTCACCAGTATTTTGATTTTCTTTCTGTACCCCTATCTGTAAGGGTTTATAACTCAATTACAAGTGTTCCCTCTTGACAACAGCCTTGTAAGATGGGTATAGCTGTGCTTCATTTTAAATTTTCTACTGATTTTCCTTCAGGAATCACAAAAATAAAGAAAAATAATGAACCAAAACAACATTGGGGGATCCCTGACTCTAAGATACATAAACCCAAGCAGGGCATAGAATGCTTTACGATAGCATATTAAGACCCATAGACCATAAGCATTTCTTTTCTGCATTTGAAAACAAAACAACCCAATACCATTAGACAGCTGAAAGTTTAGGGAGCAAGTTTCGAGACAGGTTTATTTTGTTTTGAGCTGAGAGTTTAAATCAGAATCGTGAACTTTTGCCCACTGTCATTCCCTACAGCTACTCTCTCTCAATCCTAGGAAGAAGCTTATGAAACTGCCACAGCTTAACTGAAATTGTTGTATTTTTAAGACTTCGATTTTTAACAGTGCCAGTCCCAGAGTGCATCAGCTTTGAGGTAAACCAGCAAGAGTAAACCATTGCCTTGGCAGTCCACAGGAAGTTAATAAAACAGACTTGATGCAACTGATTATTCTGAGCTGCTGCCATTCTTTTACCTACCTAAGTAATACTTTCCCATTTCACCTCTGTTCTCTGGTGAAGTTTCCCGGTGCAGGAACTACAGCCAACAACTCCATACCATGAACTGGCAGAACATTAGAAGATGGTAACCCAAATATTTACACATAAAACCTGCTTGACTTTCAGAGCCCTAAAATATCCAATGAAACTAAGGGAACTCCATGGACAGACAAACTGAAAGGAAAAGCTATTTTGGGGGTTAAGACATCACAGAGTGAGTAGTCAAAGAAGCAGCAGAGGGACGTCACAGATAGATGTGTGGACATGCATTTCCATAAGCAGACTGGACTAGAAGGAAAACCTTCAGAAGCAGGTACAGAGTGGAGCAGCACCACACCTCCAAAGCTGCAAATCTACGGTGCCCAGAGGGATCTCTTAGGACTTTCTCAAACAGAGTGGTGACAAGAGCACTAGGCAAGTGGACCTCACCAGCAGCCCCAGAGCCAGGGAGCTACTGGGGAGCTCAAGGCACACAGGGGCAGGGGAGGAAGCAGACAAATGTTGGTAGCACACCACCAACAGCCCCAGCAGCCACATCCTGACCACATCCCACAGCAGACCTTCTCCAGGGGTAGCACCACCTTGCTCCAAGAAGAGAGTGGCCACAGTTCATGTGGCTCCTTCAGCCACAGGTACAAAGCCATGAGTCACTGCAATCCCTGCACAGAGAGCAACTGTTATCAATGCACCACAGGACAGCTCCAAAGGGAGGTGACAGAGACACACTAGATAAGCCCTACAATACCAGTATAACTGCATCCATGTTAGGAGGTTTACCACGTTAGCTGTTTCATTGCTAGACAGGCCAATCAAGACCTGTTGGCACTTGCAGTGTCCTATTTGTACAGTGATAATGACAGCCACAGTGCCAGAGCAACCCAGGGAGGTGTGGCTCCACTGGGAAAAAAACATTTTGCCAGGAGCATGAAACAATCTCCCCCAAAAGACATTCTTTATTTTGGCACACGCTCACAAAACAGTCAGGTGGGCTAAGGGAGGTCTCCTCAGCCTGGCCCATGCTGAAATCAGCACAAAAATCTGCGTCAATGAACATTCCCCTGGTCTGCATAAACCCAAAGCCTGGCTGAGTAGTGAGCTGCCATGGCTAAAAGCTAATATCTTTCATTATATATATATATATTTTTTTTTAATATAAATTATATGTGCTAATATGTTTCTACTAACAACTAAGGCGTCCCTTACTTTTTCTTATATTAAGCACTTCCCTGACTCCACACTACTTTTTCTTTCCCACAACTATGAACAGTCCTCTAATTCATTCTTCACATTTAAGCCATGTTCTCCTTCTTCATCTTCTGATTTCCTCTGTAAATTCAGCTCCAGTAGACTGCTTCTCTCTGAACCGGCCTACTGTCTCTTCTTAACTCCAAATCTTCCCATAGATTTCATCCTTCACTTGCAACTACGATGCAAGGTCAAGCAGGAGGCCATAGAAGAACCTTTGGGAGATGTCAACACCCTTCATGCCCATACAGTTGAGCTGCACAGGGCATTAGTGATGGGACTTAGTTGCACCAATTTCTACGTAAAGTGGAGAGAAGCCTACTCCATCCATACCTCTATCTGATTTTTATGTGCCTCTGAAGTGCATATCCTCTGAAAGGGTGAGCATCTCCACTCCCCAGTCTCTGTGATTTCATCCTTCTTTAGTGGTGCTTTTCACAGATTTCCCAATCGGCAGCAAATTAAAAGCAACACCACTGAGGTCAAATTGTAATTATTCATTACACTCAGAACAGCAGATTTCACTCTGCTGCAGGACAGCAAAGCCTGGGAGAGCAGGGGAGTGCTTTGCTGGCAATACTATCAAGTCACCAGTCAGTATTTGCTCCTCTTTCAAAAAGCTGCTCTGTCCTTTTTCTAACACCGAAATAGATACCACACGAGTTAGGACTACAGGGCCCCATGGCCACCTTGGAGGAGATACACCAGGCCTTGCTCAGGACATGACAGGGGACCAGGAATGAGGCTTAGGTGGAGGTATCACGAGCTTCACAACAGTGTATTGGCCATTCAGCAGTACTCCACAGCTTGTAATTAGTGTCATATTTTTTGTGCCTCTGTGAAAGTGTTTCACAACGCATCCAAGGCAGAAAATACATTTTGGAAATAATATTGAGATGCAATGTCAAAATCCCCAAGCCCTCTACAATCAAAGCTGTCTCAAGGGTCCCAAGAGGTAGGCACAACTGTGGGCTTTTTCCTCCTCCTTCCCAGAGCTGCCTGATTTTAGAGCCAACAGTATCTTTTCTTGAGCCTGTGCTAACCTGAGAAATAATCAGGGACCCATAATGCTACAAATGTGAAGTATTTGATAAGAGAACTCTTGTGCAAAGCTATGAGATCCCCTCCCAAATCCATTTCTCATTCAAGCAAGCTGAATTCTTTCCACCACTTTCTGTGGGCTGAGACCTAAAATAAGGATGCAGATAAGGATCTTGCTGTAACTTTGACTACAGTCAAGCTCACATTGTGCAAGTCAATGCTGTTGAGCTTAAACATCAACGTCATCCAAAGCCTGGTGGAGCCAGAGTGTAGAGTCAGAAACGTAAAATGGAAAAACAAAAACACCACTTTCCTCCACAGAAAACAGATCTCAGGAGGGTAGGTATACAACATACTGAGCTAAAATCGCTCTTACAACAGCAAGCACCACTTGAAAAGATGACGAGAACATAATGTGTATATACAAACACATGCTAGACCACATGAGAAAAGTTAGCTAGCATTCTAGTCCAAAAATTTATACTAAAAAATGTATATGCTGAAGGCAAGGAAATGCAAAGGGTGAGCACCTCTTACAATGCTGCATTGCCTTTGGGGACGTTCCTCTACATCATTCCCTTGGGTGGGAGGTGCAGACCTGCCATCATCACAGAGACCAAAAGAAGGATTTCTGCACTATCAGGCCAAAGCTCTGGTGCTTGGAAGTTAGACATGTCACCAAACTACATGACATTTCTAGGAGAGAATAAAAATTAAGTAAGGAATGGAAGGTATACATTCCTGGTTTTCTCCTTTCTTCACTATCCCAAAATGACTAAGAACCCCTACTCCAGGCCTTACAGATAAAGCTCACCTTTCTCATGCCTGGTGCAAGGAGACCTTGATGGGGAAAACCATCCACCCATACAAGCCCAGGGAAACGACCCCTACCATTGCCAAGGGGGAGAGAGCCGACACATGCAAAAAGCAAGGAGAGAGTACCAGATGATTTCAATTGAAATTTTATCCACACCACTTGAAATATCTTCCTATAGAAAGCTGAAAAAAAATTATAGGAGTCAGCACAAAACTCTGGGCTGGATCTTGTTACATCCATCACCTTGAAGCCCTGCACACACCCAAGTCCCAGAGTGCTGGGACTCTTCTAATTAGTTCAGAATAAGGAGTGTCTGCCCCAGGAGTTTATAAAACCCCCATATTTTGCAAACAGACAGATGGGACTGGGAGAGGAAGAACAAGAGGGACATGTGGTTACCCATAACTGGCACATTGCTTTTTCTTTTTTTTTTTTTTTTAATAAAAATAAATATCAGTAATCCCCACTGGCCACCTGCCTAGCTTTTGTATATTTAATTAAGAAGGATTTGGGTGATGGAGAACTGGTCAAAAGTTCAGTCAGTTTAGGGGAGGACAAGAGAGTAAACATCTAGCTGCAGGACCCAAAGAAATACCAGTATTCCAGCCGCTGCCTGGTCCTTCACGATTTCTAAAATAGCAAGGTCTCACTTTGCAACACAATCCACAAAAAAATCAGAGGAGTAAGGGAAGAAGTGCAATTCGTACTTAAGAGCTGGTCTGGACCAGTTCCTGAAAGCCAGTGATCTCACTGATCCCCAGTACAGTTTGTCTTTATAGTGATAAGACTGGAATTGTATTCATGTTTAACAAAATCATTTGAATCCACAATGATGTCCCTTTAGCAGTGAGAGAAACAAAGGGGAGAGAGAGCGGAAAAAACACCCTTAACTGAGTTACTAGAGAATAGCAAGAACTGTCCTATCTTCCTACCCCCCATAACACAGTCACCTTGTAAGACAGAAAGTCCTTTAAGACAAAAATAGGGTATCCTTAGCGTGGGAAAACATTTAGCCAAGTTTTAATTTACTTTCAAATCAGCATTTAAACGATCACATCTTACATCACTTCCTTTTACAAGCCAGCAGTGAGACAATACACATCATTTACATGCAGTTTTGGAAGGCTGAAACATAGATCAACAAAAGAAGCCTTCACTATGAATTAACTATTACAAGGCTCCTAGAAAGTCACTCCAGCCTGCGTTGAGGGCAATTAGGAATATCATCCCTAATTCTCATCTTTCTGGTGCACTCCTGTTATGCCTCAGAACTCCCACAAATACATCCTTCCACCCAAGCCATTGCTACCACAAGAGAATTACGATGTCTGTGAGATGTAACAGCACACTCACAATGGTTAAAGTGTTAGATGTCTTTAAAAACAGATATATACACAACAAAAGAGAAAGTGACTGAGCAAGTTAACGTAGTTCAGTCTCAATAGCAAAATTACAAAGTTTTATGCCCCTATGAATGATCAGATGATAGAGATTTTACAGTTTCAAAAGTATTGAACAATTGCCTTTAGGTCACAGGTAATTTTTGCAGTAAAAAAAAACAAAAAAAACAGAAGGGAAGCAAACATCCAGTTAGGACCTTATCTTGAGACAAATTCCAGGAGTGTTCTCATTTAGTGCAAGCCAAACTTCACACTAAGCTTACTGCTGGATGTGAAAAACTAAAATCTAACCGCAGCAATGCTAAAAATGCTTCTCCCACTACTTGCAAAAGATCAAACAAAGCCCTTAAGGCAGCCGATCACTCGGTGAGCCGGCTACAAGTCCCAGTTACACGGCGGCGGGAGCGGGCTGGCTCAGGAGGGAAGGAGAGGGGCGGCACATCCGTGCGCCTCCCCAGCCGCAGCGCAGCCCGGCGGCGGGCCCGGAGAGCCCCGGTCGGGCCCGGAGAGCCCCGGTCGGGCCAGCAGCAGCCCCGGTCCGTGCCGGTGCGGGTCCCGGCCCGGCCCTGCCCGGCGG
>VZTT01062986.1:31425-63432 GCA_013400855.1 Buphagus erythrorhynchus | reverse complement strand
CTGCCCGCCCCGCCGCCCAACAATAGCCCCACGGGGCGGGGGCGACCCAGGGCGGCCCTTGCCCGCCGGGGAAGCGGCGCTGGGCCGGGCCGGGCCGGCAGGAGCCCCAGGCGTGTCCGCGGCAGGGCCGTGCGGCCGCCGCTCCGCCGGCTGCAGTGACCGGCCCGCGTTGCCGCTGCCCCAGGCAGGGACAGGGCCCTGCAGCCCCCGCTGCGGGACAGCGCGGTCAGTGTGCGTCTGTCACCGCTGGTATTCACCGTGGGTGCGGATGTTTTCCCATCCCCGATGGATGACGAGCAAGATGTCACAGTTCCCCCCTGCCCCGAGACTCCAGGCCCACAGGAAACACGTTCGTGTCCCACGTTCTACAGAGAGAGACCCAAATCCTGGCCCACAGAACCAGACCCATCTCTCATATTTTAACACATCATTTACTGTCAGAGCTGTCTCAGGCTCCCTTCCCACTCAGAAGAATCCTCCAGCAGAATTTGAATCGTGGAAAAATCTCATTAACCTCACTTGAGCAAGACACATCAGGCAGTTGCACACAGGTGTAAACCTTGGCAGGATTTGTTTCTCATTGAAGTTCTTTATCACACTGATACGGCAAAAATGTTACCTGCTTGCAAGAGGTCGAGTTATGTTTCCTGTGGGAACCAGGGTTTTCCTCTCTCTTCTAATTTAACCACAAAATTACATATACATAGCTATAAGTATCACAGAAACATACTTTTGAAACAAAGCAAACCTGTTGAGCAGAAAGTGTAAGGATAAATTACCATAACAGTTTAATGGCATACTTCATTTTCACTTTGGTGGGAGATACAAAGAAAGGAAACTTCAGCCTAGACCAGGAAACTTTTTTCTCTGTACAGGAACCTATAATCAGGAAAAGGCAAATAATTTCAAATGTATCTGGTGCTATGTCTGCCTGAGTGCATGCACAGGAGTAAGGTCAAGTCTAGAGATGCAGTAGGTTTTGGAAAGTGGATTTCTATAAAGATTTATTATTATCAGCCTGGTTTGCATTATATGGCTTATTTAACTCAGGCTTTTTATGTGTAAGAGAAGCCTTGGTAGGTCAGATCCATTGCCCATCTGTCCCAGCGTCTATCTCCAGATGTAGCCAGTAGTAAATGCTGAGGGAAGATCACAGGGATACTTTAACCATCTAGTAATACTTCCCTGATTTATCTTACCAGCTCTCTACAGCTCAGGGAGTTCTTTAGCAGCATTTGGTGTACTGCATTTCATTTTTTTTAAATTATGTTTTCCTTCTATTAGATTGCCTGTTTACTTTGTGGATTCATACATGCATCTGGGTCTTACTGTGTCCTCTGGCAGGGACTTCCAAAACTGAGCTAGCATGTTATCTGGAGACCACCTTTTGCATAGTTTAAGAAAAAAAAAAACAACAACCCTGCTGATTCTTGTTTTGGAAGAGACATCAACGATTTCCTATTCATTTTCTTCACGATATTAATTTTTAGAGACTTCTGGTGTGTTTTCCCCTCAGTTTTTGCCAGCTAGCAAATTTTGGTCTTTTTAGTGATACCATGAATGTAACTCATTCCATATTTGCCCTTCATTGAACCATTTCTTCTAATGCCTTCCTTTTTAAGATGGGTAAAAGGATTTCCATGTCATGTTCATGCTGGGTTCCCCATGCAGCAACATAGTGATGTCCTCATTTCTAGTCCCCTCCTGATCCTTCCTTTCTTCACTGTTGTTAGTATGAATACAACATTTCTGTGGAACATGTCTGTTATAACTCCAGAATCCCCTTCTGTAATGTTAATACTACCTCAGAGAGTGTTGCTGTGTGTTTCTGAATGCTGAAAGATTTTCAAGCCCAAACTCTGAACTATGAGTTTTCCAAACCCAGTATGTAACAACTTTCTTGTGCCTCTGAAAAGTACAGCCCAATTTTTTTAGAGATTAGGATCTGAGCCCAAATACATATTTTCACCATTCACGTTTTAACCAACACACATCATTTCACCAGACCTCTGATGTGGCTCCACCACAGTGTCCCCTCTCTGCTTTGAGCTTTTGTTTTATTAGTGAGTTCAGTTCTTTGGTGTGTTTTCTAAAGACTGCTAAAGTGCTAGCAACAAGATTGTGAATTCTTGAAAAGTAAGGCATCCCCTAACTTGAGGGGAAAATAGTTTTCATAAAGTAGTAAATGCCATAAGAGAGCTTCGAGCTTCCTGCTGGTTCCCAGGGTGATGCACCACGACGCCTCACCTTCCTTTTTTTTCCTACTCAAGTGGAGGGATGAAAGGCTTGCTTTCTTGAGGAAGAAGCCTCTTCGACTGCGGCCAAAACCACTCTGTTCACGTGTTCATCATACTCCTTACCAGCTCAGTGTACTTACCCAGTGTGGAAGTCTAAAGGTTAAAAAACCAAACCTAAAACCACTGGAAAGCAGATGAGTGGCCTGTTTTAACTCTTCCTCATAGTGAAGGAGATAGAGTGAGACAGCCATCAAAAATCATAATGAAGACTAAATACAAGGAAAGGCATTTTCACCCCTGTGGATCATCACTCCACAGAGCACGCATGGTGTTTCTAATGACAAACTTCAGTAGAAGCATCAGAAAATCTGAGTCCACTGCATCCATTTGGGAACAAAGCAGGAGAAAGCAGGGCCTGCATGCTGCTTTCCATCACTCTCAGACACAGTTGCACTCATTTCTGCTCACTGTGCTGATAGTAGTGAAGGCAACAGAGGAGTTGGAGCTACCTGAGCAGTTTCAGCATCCCTGAAAGAGGGGTCCTAAGCCTCCCTTTCTCTGGCCATTTATTCCTATTGAATGGCACCTCATCCCTTGTGTGGTATGAGCATTCCTACAACTGTGTAGCAAGTCAGGACTCATAGCAAATCTAGCCTACAAAAGGAAAATAACTTTTAATGTTACTATTGATCAGTTCCCTGGACTGGTTCATCACATGCCTCCTTGAGCAGTTGTGTTAACGAAAGGGAAGCGAAGGGGTCAGAGACTGAGTGGAGGGCAGGAAGTGTAACCATAGCATTGCCTCTTGGTTGTGGTTGTGGCTTAAGCCAGTTTCAATTCTCAGTGGACCCATAGGGGTAAAACTAGAGAAACTTCCTTCCTTACTGGAAGAGACACCGTGGGAGTAATGGGAACCCAACATTTATGTTGTAGCCACAAAAGAAATTCCTTGCCCTCTATTTTTTTTCAAGTTCTTTGAAATTGTCTTTGTTCTATAATTTTCTGCTTTTAATGTCCTGGGGCCCTAATCACTGACCAGAGATGCAGAGGTCATCAACTGCACTAACTTTTTATGAGCTTAATCATCAACAGTATTCAAGGAGATGAGTAAAGAGACAGGAAGTTCTGAATTTTCATTTTGTTCTGATTCATCCTATGGCCTTGGGGCATCTCATTTCCTGCTTCCACTCCTGTTCTCTATGTGGAAAATGGGAGTGATTTTGACCTCCTTTATAGTGTGAAGTGTTAGACATGTGCCCTGTCATACTCTAGGTTCTCTCCTTGGCTGAAAAAATCCCAGAGGGACGCTCAAGCTAGGGTGATAAGTAACAGAGGACAGGGTAGTGACTGGGGCTGAGTAAGGCTTTGCATAGTCCAGCTCTCCTGCTGCAAGTGGGATCCCAAAAGCAGAGGGAGGCTGGGAGACTGTTCTCCTCATGCTATTTATTACAACACATACTGGGAGCAGATCAGTTACAGAAGGATGCCACACAATCAGCCTCCCTCCAGCTTAGGCTCCTTCCTGCTCTGCTGTTTCCACCACCCCTATCTCACACGTCCATGTGAGAGCTGCTCTGCATGATCGCTGCTGGCACTCCCAGGTTCTTTCATGATGTATCTTAATGTCATATGGGGTGGACATGTTCCTGCAGCTCTGCTTGCCCAGTTGTGCACACTGCTGCTGGTGACATCCTGCTGCTTCCTGCTCCTAAGGATACTGCACTGCTTCCCAGACTGATGGGTTTCCCTCATTCCAGCACGCAGCCAAGGCTCAGGCACGAAGCTGGACCCAAGCTTGAGGACATTATATATAGATGTTGATGTAGGTGACACGAAGTTGCACAGGGCCAAAAAGGAGCAGCTTTCCACCAGCTGTACTCTTTAAGGCCCTCACTGCCCATACCCTGGCTGGCTTCCTCCATCAGCATTTTGGGGACTGGATTGAAAGGACTCCTGAAGCACAGGGGCTGTCTAAATATAGCAATCCCGCTAGTGCAGGAAGAGTGGCAAAGTGAGTCAGAGCCCTTTCCACAGCTGCTCAGTACCGTGCGGGAAGGCACACTACAGTCAGCCCTGTCAGCACTTTGGAGGTGTCCACCTTTCTCCATCCCCTGCCAGGCTCCACATCTGTGCTGTTTTTTCAGCTGTGCTAGTATGGCTTTCCTGTATTGTGGTTTGGTAGCTAGGCTGATCTTAGCAAAAAAAGAATACACCATCTTTATTGTTTTGCAAGCTTTGCTTTACCTCTCATTAACACCCTGCTTTAAATGAGTGGTGGGCAGTTATGTGAGAGTGGGAATTTCTTAAGTTGTTATTGCACAGGGATTTAGGTACCATGTCCTGAAAGTCATTTTGGGAAGAGGTACCTCAAATGGCACTGCAGTATAGCCTAAGGGGGAAAGTTAACCTTAGTCCTATAATAATATCACACTTGTGCAGTACTGGAGCACCCAGCAGTTCTAACTTCACCCAGATCACAGGTGAACATATGAAAATGTTCTTATGAAAATAACATAATACAATTTTAATGTAATGGTTTTATGCTAGTTGTGATGAAGAAAGATGGTACCTAGTCCATCCAGAGTCATAGGACATGAGAAGCTGATGGCTGAAATGGTATGAAGTTTGCCAGGACAACATGCTTCCAGAGAAATCTGTGAACAAATCTAAACCAGGATAGTGAAGTTCACAAATTTGCATCACCTAGCTGGGGCATTTTGAATCTGACTCTGAACATGCCCACACAGGATTTGCATCCAAGGAGCCATAGCCTCTGCGTGGAGACTGCTTCTGCACAGAAGAAAGGGTGATTTCATGTTGCCACAGTCTTTTGCTGACTCCACATCCCTAACTGATCTACCCAGACTGAACTGACAGTACAGTCCAGAATCTTGTACTTCGTATCAGACAGTTGTCAGTCCTGCAGCTAGACTTAAACCAGGCAACGATGCACAAACCTGGCATAAAAAACACTGTTGCATGCTTGGGCTAATTGAGAAGATCCCATGTATATTTTTGTACCCTGCCCATGCTCTAGGGTTTTAACAAGCTAGCTGTTTCGGGGTCTGCTATCTGTCACACAAAGCACACAATTACTGAGTGTGACTGGCTGTCACAGGCTATCTCTGCTTGTAGCTAAGCTGGCTTGTAGCTATCTTCCCATGACCCAAGTGTGACACTTATTTCACCCCTTATACAGGGCCCTGAGCCATATTTGTAGTGGCTATGAGCAAACTCTTTTCCTCCCCATCTGAGTCAGAACTCCTCGAGGAGTATTATATCTCCTCGCATTTGTCTGGATGTGCTTTATCTCACCCGAAGGCACCTGGGGATGCTCATCCAGAGTTTCTGGGATCTGTCTTTAGGAGACAGACAACCTGCTTATGCCGTATTTGTGCCCTGGAATAAGAAAAGTTGCTTTGCCAACATGATGGTGGCTGTGGCTGTGCAGATATTTACAGGCAGTGCTTGTGCAAGGATGTCCCAGGCCTTCCCCACAAAGCACATGGGCATGTATCCTATGCTTTTCCTCCTGCTCTTTGGCTCCTGTCACTGCATTGCCCTTACAAGAGCCATGTGATCAAACAGATAATTATTGGAAATAACACCTGTTTTCAGATTTTATTTTGTTTTATCCAGCTCTGTTGTGTCCACAGTGTGGTGAAAGCAAAAAGGCAGTGAGTGTGGAGGTAGTTGTTCTTTCAGAGCCCTTTAGCTTATATAAACAGAACTCAAGTTGAGTCTGCAAGCCTGCCAGGCTCGTGAGCAGATCAGTTCTTCAGCAGACCCTGAAGAACTTGGGCCTCATTTTGGCATGACCCTGGACATAGTCTTGATGTGCCATATAATGAGTCAGAAATGACATGATGCAAATCACTGAACCTTTATGAACTTATTCTGTCAATTCAAATGTGCTCAAAAAGTTTTGAGGGAGTCATTTTGTCACAGGACCTCTAACAGAGAAGATACTGAAGTCAGCTTAAACTTGGTAAAAAAGACAAACAGCTAGCACAGAAATATTTTTTTTATTCTTGGGCTAACTGAATGGAAAGATGATGTTATGTGTCTGCATCTAATGGAGAGCAGGGTGATCAAAAAAGTTTACAGATCTGGTAATAACCAACCTTTAACATGGCCTGAGCTGGTACAGAAGTCATTGTGTCCCCAAAATTAAACTAATGCACTTCTATGAGCACTGGGCTTCTGCAAGGAATCTGTGAGAGCATAAATTCCTGCATGCCCCTGGTCTGAGTACAGCTGTCTTTAATTCTGCAAATTTATCCCCATGTTGAACTTCATGCATTGTGCAAGCGCCCTGTGAATTCATAAATCTTTGAGAATTGTGACTTAGTGAGGTAAATTATAGAAGTTGAAATTAAAGTGTAGAGCATGTATTTTAAACAAACATTAAAGCTACTGAAGTCTGCCCTTTGAAAGCTTTCTTCTTCAGTTTCCAAGTCACTTTTATTTGAATGTTGAAGGGATTTTCATTTTGTGTTATATTTTACAGTGAGTAGAGTTGTGTTTGGAAAGTAACTTTAAAATGAAGAGTGAATTAGCACGAAAATGCAAAAGAAAGGGGAAAAAAAAGCTTAGCTGAAAATTAACTATCCTTTCAAATGAAAAATTAAAACCCCAGTGCTGTTGAAGGAAATTTAGAACCACGTAAGAATTTCCACAATTAATACGCAGGCTTAATTGGTTTAAGTTTCCCTTTCATTTTATACAGCATGAGGTCCACAGAGGCCATAATTTTAGGAAACTCTGGCTTTGTTAGTGAAGCTAACTTAAAATGTTTCCTCTTCTCCCTTCCCTGGTGCCTTGTACCTGGCTTCACACCTCTCCATGGGCAACTGCTATTGCCAGAACAAGGATTTGCAGGGCTAAGCCTACATCAGCTGAAAAATAACACTCCCCAGAAACAGTGAATCAGTTCTGATGCCTGGCAGTGGCATCACCAAAAAGGCCATGACAGCAAAGAGTCACAAATGAAATGGTGAAATGGCATTGGCAGCTTCCTAAGTTACCTCCAACAGGAAAGCCAAGATCTCATGGGTCTGATGCTGACATGTCAATAGAAATACCAAAGAAAGGTCCAAGGGAAGGAACAAAGACTCTAGTCTGATATCACCTTAGAGGGTATAATTTGAAAAAAAAAGACACCCACTGATCATAATCGATGGCTGAAATGGAAAGGGCTGCTCATTGACATGAGACAATCCTCCAGATGTTGTTTCCTAAACAAAATATTGTCATCAAAATACAGTAAAATGTTGAATGTTATGGGGCATTGCTGGGTTTTGATAGAAGACAAAGTATTTTAGCTACAGTTTAGCTTTCAGAGGTGTTTTCTGTCTATTTCTAGATCTTGCTAATTTAACAGAGGGCTCCTCTGTATGATACATTTACCCTCTGTGATGTATCTGGTTTTAAGTAAGCCAAATATCAGGGCTGCTGTGACAGAGCAATTTGGTAAGGTCCCTTGGTGTAACTGTTAATGAAGAACTCCTAATCAATGCAATTACTTTTTCTTCTGAAATGTGGACATTTTAGGGGTCTTCTGGTCATAACAGAAACACTGAATATAGAGGGTCTACAGAGAGCTCTTATCTCCAGATGAAACATGTGGGCTTCACCTGTCCGTTTGAAGAAGTGAGCACCTCTAGGGTGAACCTTCAGGTTCCTCTCATCATGAAACAAACAATGAAGTGGCACAGAGGAGTGGTATTTTAGCAGTGGCCATGAAGAAGTCATGAATAGTCTGGAGGCTGAAGCCTGTGCTGAAGACAACTCAGGCAGGTGTGAATAATCCCTTGCAGCCAGGCAATGCATTTTCATGAAATGCCAGTTTTTAGATTTTCTGTGCAGTCGTGCCTGCTTTGGAAACTATTTACCCATTTGACTAGCAAAGTGAAGTCAAGGGGACAGATATCTAACTGCTGTGAATTAGGATAGCTCTGCTTCTGAAACTGCATGGAAGCTCTAATGACCAACTTCTCCCACTTTAAGACTGCTGTTTTTACTATACACAGTCATCATCTGAGACAAGAATGAGGAAACTTCAGCGTGAATAGGTGAATGAAAGTGGTGAATTTGGCCTTGGCTCAGTTAGCCATGAAATGGAAAAAGCAGGAAAATTTATGCAAAGAAAAGAAAAACAACTCATGATTTCCCAACAGCACTTAGAAAATTTCTTCTGCTGCTTTGGTCATTGTTGTTCCCTCCTTTCACAAGGCCAGCCTGGAGCCGTTATTTGAATTAGGTGTAAATACATAGGGAGAAATGGTGAGATGAAGGCATGCACCACAGGAGGAAGTCCCAGGTCAGAAGACAGCTCAAGGACTAAAGGTGGTAGGATGGCATGCAAATGTGCACTTCTGAAGTTCCCCCAGATCAGATCCTAAGTACTTGGCAAGAGGCTTTGCAGAGCTCCCCAGGACACTGCCAGAGGGACTCAAACCCTGCCTGCAGCTCCCTGCCTGATCAAGTCCTTGATTTCCTCCAGGAAAGAAAGGTTCTCTTTATTTTACTTTACATCTTTACTGATGTTGGTATCTGAAAGTCAGCTTACAGTCATTTTACAGGACAACAGCTAATATCTACACTTAATAACACTTAAATCTTATATAGTTGTCTGACATTTCTAAGCACTTCAGAAAAAAAACCCCACATTATTATCTTTATCAAAGTCCTGAGAAATTTGAGGTCACAAGTTCTTTTATATCAGGAATTGATTTGGGATTTGAGGTACCTAATTTGAGATAACTATTTTCATTCACACTTTGCATGTTATTTTCCTCGGCACTTGACTTTATTGATTCTTTCTCAATCCTTTCTTTTTCTACAATGTTAACATCCCAAAATGACTCGGCTATCTAGAAGTTGTGGCTTCCCTTGAAAAATCCTGGGGCCAAGCATCTTGCCCAAAGATCACTTGCCTGATGAAATCTGGAGCTATACTGCCTTTTCCCAGAGCCCTTGGTGCAACATTAGGGTCAAGCTCCTAGACTGACTGTCTGAGGCACCCAGGACTGCACCCCAGCACCCTTAGCACCACCATAGCATGTTAATGCAATCTGGCTTTCCTATGAGGCGTCATGCTGCACAGCCAAACCACCTCTGCCAAGTCTGATCACTGTTCAAATGCTCTCCAGATGCGTGCCTGACAGTGCAAAAAGGGAAAACAGTTTTGTGCTGTGTTGCCTCATCATATTTCAAAAGAAACAAACAAGACAGGTTGTGTCTTCTTGCCATGCCCTTCAAGCCTCTGACCCAGCCTAGGACCTGTCACTGCCAAGGACACACATGACCTCCTTGCTGCTTGTCATTGCAGGCCAAGGATAGTTTATGACTAAGAAAGTTCAATCAGTGGTGTGATGAGGTGAATATCTGCTCTGGTAACATCCTATTGATGGATGTATGCAAAGAAACCTGCAAAAATTGCAAAGAATGCTCTAAGACATATCCTTACCAAGCCATCTTGTCCACAGCCCTCTTCTGTCCACCCCAGAAACAGTAGCATGGACTGATCAAGTAAGCAGTTCTCTAGACTTCTCTGGACTTTAAGGAGCCCAACCACACAAGGAATCTGTAGGGTTGGGTTTAGAGCCCTTGACTTTGGTCCAATCTACTAGATTAAGCCCCATTACTCAAAGCACCCTTGACCTGTACCTCTAAAATACTCAGTCTTGGAATAAAACAATAGGATTCCATCCATCCCCTAGATCACTTGTATGAACTTTTAATCCGCAGTGCTCTGGGGTTTGCCTGTCCTTTTCAGTTGTCTGTTTAATCCTCTTTGTAAGCAAAGAGACATTCATCAAATTTGACTGCATTTTATGGTGTGTAAAAATTTACTCTAGGCAATAACAGACTTCTGCACAAGTATCAGAGGTGGGAATCATCCTAAATGTTGTAAGATGTCTACAGTATAGAAGTCCAAACTTGACCTCTTCAGTATTCCCTTTCCTCATAGTAGTCAGCAAAGAAAGAGGGGCAGCTCTTGGCCATGATTCATCTCGTATGAAATAGGTCACATGAGTCACTTTCTAGAAATGCCTATTTCCCTGTGTTGACTCCAAAGGGTGTCTAGATATACTACTCAGACATAAATAGTTACACTGCAAATGTCCAGAGTTAGATGGGATGAATCCCCTTGTCTGGACTTAATACCTTATAGAAAGATCTTTTTTCTCATCTACTCCCCATATGAGCTGTGCATTTGACTGCTGCTCAGGTGTCTCTGAGTATCTGCTGCAGGAGAGCTAATTTGTTCTTTCACCCAGGAATGTCAAACAACACTTCATCAGGATGGTAAGGATAAGGGTAGTGGGATTGACTGGAAGATATGAGAATCAGCAAATAGGATCACAGAGCAGTTAAGGCTGGGAGGCAGGTGCCTCTGAGAATTGTCTAGTCTGACACCTGGTCAGAGCAGAGTCAGCTAGTGCAGGTTGCTTAGGAATGGGTACAGTCAGATTTTGACTATTTCCGAGGATGGAGACTCCATAGCCTGTCTGGGTGATCACCCTTTTAGTAGAGAAGTGAAGTAGGGGCAGGGGGCACTTAATATTGAAATGGTATTTCTTGTATTTCCATTTCTGCCAATTGCCTCTTGTCCTTTAATTGGACACCGCTTAGAGTCTGACTTCACCTTCTTTAGCCACCCCTCTGAGTATTCATACACAAGGGTCAGATCCACCTGAGCCTTCTCTTTTCCAGGCTGAACAATAACAGCTCTCTCAACATCTCACCCCTTCATCATCTTCATGGCCCTTCACTGACTTGCTGCAGCAAGTTCCTGTCTGTGTTGTACTGAGGAGCTGAGAACTGGACCCAGAACCCCTGATGTGTGTGTGTAATGGAAATAATCACCTCCCTCAACCTGCTGGTGACCCTCCTCCTAATTCAGCCCAGGGCTTGCTGGCATCATCTTGAGGTATTGCAATAGACAGGGGCAGAGGGCAGCTGCCAACATGACTGTAATTCACTGCCCAGGAATGCCAGAAGCGTGTCTTCCAGTTAAAGGGCAGCAGCCTTTAGGCAAGCCAAGTACAGCATGCTAGGGATGATGCTTCACAGGGAAACTGTCTGGGAGGGCAGGTAGGAAGTTTGTGGAGAGAACCACTATTCTGGTGCTAGCCTCCCATTGCTAGTGAAAGAGGAGCTATATGGAAGCATGGAATCATTTAGGATGGAAAAGATCCATCACTGTGATGGTGATGGGTTGGTGTTAGGGAAGCAGCAGCTGCTCTCCATACCAAAGGAGATTTGCCCTGCTGCTGGCAGATGTGGTAAAAAAAAAAAAAAAAAAAAAAAAAAAAAGAGAGAGAAGTTAATTGTAACTTGAAGAGAAAGGAGTGACCAGACACGAGGAGATATATCCAGGATCTCCAAGGGAGTGAAGCCTCTGACATTTATGCAGATGGAATTGCATGTGGTCTTTCTTGCTCCAAAGCCACATTTCCTAAAGTCTTTGCCATGACTGACAGCGGATGGAGTGTCCTTTTAAACATTATTTTAAGGAACCTGTTGGAGCTACTTGTATTGAAAGAAGCCACCCCTACCCTTGGCTGGACTGTGAAGAACACAGATTTACTGTGCTGATCTGAAGGATGTTCTCCACTCTGGCTCTGGAGTTTTGTTGTATTGTGCACAGTGCTAGCAAACCTTCAGCCTCTCTTAAAGATCTGCAAGACAGATAAAAATGGAACTTTTATTCTTGTGAAGATCCTCAGGGAACAACTGCAGAATGTAAAGGATCAATAGCCATGACAGAACATTATTTCTGTTCTCTGAAACACACTCCTTTGCCCTAGAAGTGGGTCATAGTGCATATGGGGCCAAGCTTCCATTATCTAAAGCACAGGACTATCCAAACGAATATAGCATACAAGTAATTTTTTTTTATCATTTGGTACAACGCTCTAGCAAAACTTGTGAGAAAAGCTGGGTTTGTTATACTATGACCTCCAGAAGGTCATCTAAGCTCTGCTTGGGCCTCTGTTTCTCATCTGTTCCAGAAAGGCTCTGTGATAAAGAACACATGGCTGGTGAGTAGCACTGGCAGAGGAACTGGGGCTGCTGCTCTATAGTGATCAAACATCTTCCCAACCAGGTGGGCCCTCTTCTCTTCCCTCTCTATCCAGCTGGTCTTGGGCCAAAGCACTAGCAGGAAACAGCTCTGTTTCCATCCAATTGGAATGGTGAAATGGCTGTGGGGAGAGCACCAAATCTGGCACGAAGACAGAGCTGGGCAGAGAAGAGCAGGGTGGTGACCTAGCAAAACATCATCTTCATTCTTCTGCACACAGGCTATTTACCAGTGTGTCCTGTTAGCTGTGAGGGGACATTTATAAAACTTTAGCCACATGAATGGGTCACTGAAGAATGTTGCCAGGGATTTTTTTTTTTCTGGTTTTCCTAGTCCACTGAAAAATGACTCATGTATTAGTGAAGATAACAAGAAGTGCTCACTGAAATAAAAATTGCCAGCATTCAGCAGGGTGGCACCCCTGCTCAGTGCATGCTGTAAAATTCCAGCAGGCAAGGAATGGCACTTGGCTCTTGTTCAGGAACTGGCAGGAAACAACCCCCACTAAGCTGTGATTCAACACCAAGGGGAAAAAAAAAAGAAATCTCTTCCTCTGTAAGAGGGAGCATAGAGGAAGACAGGTTAATAAAGCTGTGCTGCCCTGTAACATCTGGAAACCCAAACTGGGGGGGGGAAAATCCAATTAGCTCCAACTGGCCTTACTGTAGTGGCCCTAAATCAGTCCCTGGAGAGCTGTTGCACCACATAACTGCATCCCTCAGTGACTGACTACATGCTCTACAACATTTGCCACAGATGGCAGCCACCAGCCAGCAGAGAGGGGTGCAGAGAGGCGGAACTCAGCTAAAAGTGCCTCCTCCAGCCTCAGGAAGGTGGTAATGGCATGCAGCAGTGCTTCTGCCTAGCAGATGCCCCTCCCATGCAAAAGAGTTTGCTGGTCTAAATTAAAAGGAAAAAAAAAACGAAAAAACCACACAAAGAAAGAAAAAAGGAAAGAAAACAGACCCTGCAAAAATACTATTTTCCTCCTTATTTTTTTCTACCTCACTGTAAACCACAGGCAAAGTGGGAGCTTATAACCTTCCCTTATTCCAGGTGCTAAAGCTTGCTGTGTGCAAAAAAAAAAAAAAAAACCAAAAAAACAACAAAAAAAAAAAAAAAAAAAAAAAAAAAAAAAAAAAAAAAACCAAAAAAAAAAAAAAAAAAAACAAAAAAAAACCACCGTGAGAGCTTGGCTGGATTCTCTCAGTTAGCAGGTGTTGGAAGCCTGCAGGGATCTGTAGGTTAATTAATACTGACTTACCAGGGTTGGGGAGCTTATTAGCCTCCACCCTAAAAACGAGGAAGACAGGAGGAGCCCTCTGGGGGGAAGGCAGGTAATGTTTGTGGGGAGGGAGGCTGAGGCAGAGCCAACACTGGGAAAGAGGCTTTAGGTGGGGCTTATGAATTAGGTTTTTATCCCTTTTCTCTCAATAAAAGCAAAGTTGAGAATAAGTGTATTTTTACACTTTAAAACCAGTCTCTAATTTGTGGATAGTTAGCAGGAGCTCTGGTAGCTGCTGTGCAGAAGCCAAATGAAATTCGCCCACTCTGTACCCCAGAAGAGTCAGGTGAGCACTTTGGTATTGCTCACCTTTGCTGCCTCTGGCCCTAAATGAGGAATTTTTAAGGCCTGTGAGGAAGTGGGAGGATATATTTGACTTGCTGTCAGGGTCTGTGAGACCACATGCTTGACTTACCAGCATTGAGGTGCTTGCCTGCCTGCATGGATGTATGTTGTTTTCCGATCAAATCCAACATGTCAGGGAAGGTATCGCTGGCCAAAGCCCTGTTGACTGTGGAGAAGGAGGAATAGGAACAACACAGGAGGTGGATGGGCCAGCTGTTTAGCATAGCTACAGCTCCCAGCATCTCTGCAGTTGTTTATAGTTCAAACAAAGAGCTGATGGCACCCACTAGCACCTTCTTGCTCAACGATGTCTCTATCTCCTCTTTTCCCTTCCTCCTCCTTGCCTTTGAGGTGTTGACACCCTGAGAAACTCATCTCTGGCCTCCCCAGGGAGCAGGGCGAGGTTTTCCAGGCAGCGCTGGGCCGTGCCTGCCCTGCTCCTCCCGGCTCTTGCCCACAGCATCCTCTCACATGGCCCCAGGCACCGGGGGCAGCTCCGGATGGGAGGCAGGAGGGAGATGTCCCACCCCCGGCACGGGGGGTGTGTGCCAAACCGCAGCTCTGATGCCTGGGCAGGTGTCAGTGAGGAAGGGCGACACGGAGCACCCTGGAATGAAAATGAACAAGAATGGGCAGAAAGCAGAGGTTTGGTATGGAGGGAAGTGAGAAATGGGGAGTAATCAATTACTTCAGGGCACCTCTGAGAAAGAGGTTTAGAAGGGTGGCAGGCATAAAACTGATGCCTGTGGATCACCCTTGTGATCACCCTTGCTGGGTGTGTGAAAGCCCTTCTCTCCTCCAGCATGTTGTATTCGGACCTCTCATCCATGGTGAGTTCTCAAAGCTAACCTGTGCCAAAACGTGCCCCTGATGATGGTAACAATTGCCTTTGAAAAAAGTTTGAAAGAGAAGAAGAATACACATTTCTATTTGGGGCGGCAGCGTGGCTGGTATTCCAGGGAGTACTACTAGGCTCCAGGCTATCACTAGTCCCCATTCTCAAGAGAAAACTGTTTGATTTCTCGTGAGAAATAAGAATGAGCTCGTTCCCATTTCAGAGGGTTTGCTGGGATGCCCCTTTCCCTCCTCCAGCATCTGCAACCAAGATCTAAAAATCACGAATCAGAAGCGATGAGGGTGGTGCGCACCGCCCAAGGATAATTCCCAAATTCCTGCCCCCCACACAACGCACATCCCACTGAAAGCTGTTGCCTGCAGAGGTTCAATCTCGGGCCACCTAGTGGCACTGCACAGAAATCGGTATTGCAGGCAGCTTCGGGATATGAAATCCCCAAAATAAGGCAGGAGACTGAGAAGGAGATTCATCGTCAGCTTAGAGGCCGGACCACGCTTTGCCGCAATTGCAGCAAAGCCCTTTGTGCTGCTGGCTGTGGCATCTCTGGGGCGGGGACCAAATGCTGAGCATCTCGGCAGGAGGAGCAGGGGGTGCAAAGCCAGGCAGCCCCTGCCCCTAAAGCCGGGCTTGCCTTGGTTTCCTGTGCTCCGGGCTGAGAGCAAAGCCTTGGATGAACAGAGAGCCCTCTCTCCTGCGCGGAGGATGTAGGGGGATGTAGGGCTCCTCATAGGGCTCTGAGTAAAGGACTGGCGTGGGAGGAAGGTTTATTGTCCAGAGGTAGGGAGAGAAGGGGGAGTATGTCTGGTGCCACATCCCTGCAGGCACTGCTGGGGGGAAGTGGAAGTCAGTGTAAAGGAAGTCCAGGCAGCCCCAGGGAATTTCCTGGAGTCATAACGTGCTGTGGAATGGACATCTGAGTCTGGAAGTAGCAGCTTGCATTTGTAAGTTCTGAAACATGTGAAGCAAAATTAAATTCATCATTCTGACTGCCATTGTTTGCATAGTGTCAAAGAAGAGTTGACTAGTCCTTTTTTTTTTTTTTTTTTCTTCTGCTTTCTTGAGAGGGAAACCCAAATCTGCAAAAATCATAATTAATTCCCCCTAAAATCAGCAGGCCCCCCAAAAGGCAGGTCTTTAAATGTCTTTTGTGTTTAATGTTCCATAGCTAGGAAGCTTTAAACACTGCAAATATTTGTTTTGCATGAGAAGATGCTAAGAATCTCACAAAGTCATTGCTTGCCAGGCCTAGGAGTTAATAACAACAAATGTCAAAGGTTTACAGTAAAATCATGGATATTCAGAGTACTAATACATGTAAGTCTTTTGAATTAGTTTCAGTCTTCTCAAAGCCAAAGTTTTCTTTTTTTCTTTTCTTTCTTTTGTTTGTATGTTTCATTGTTGTTGTCTCTGCAGAACATAACCAAAAATATCAAAAAGCCAACTGAGAGTCTGGTTTAAAGAGCAAAATACATAATATGTAGAGGCAAGGGTATGGCAAGAATGCAATGATTGGACATATCAATCATTTCTATGGCAACAGAGGAGGATATAACAATACTGTAGAACTGAACAGAGGAGACTGGGCAAAAAGAGATCATTATTTTACACTACCAATGTTTTCATTTACTTGGAGAGATAGAATCACAGAATGCAGAAGACCATATGTGAAATATCCCAAATTATTATTTATAATTCCACATTAACAGTTTACAGAAGCAAAAAATATATTTTATACAGTGAGTGTGTCCCTGTTCTTCCAGGGAGTGTTTGTAAATCCATATGACTGTAAACAAAGGATGTGTTTTGTGAAAGTGTATGTAATACTTGTGGAGTGTGTGATTGCATGTACAGACACAGTGACTGAACTTCAAATATCCACAAAGCTTTTGCCTTTCTATACCTTTCAGATGAAAATCATAATTTTTAACACAAAGAGTGATCATTTAAATATTTTTCTCATAAATGTATTTATTTCTTCTCCTTTTAGTCACCATGGGTGGGATTTAGCTTGCCTAAATTTTAGTGTCTGAATGTGAGATACAGCTTAAATTCCAATGGTAGACAAGGAAGCCCATACAGCTGGTGGAGCCTAGCAAGCTACTTTCTTCCTGAGTTTTATCCCAACATTTGGTCAGCCAAATTGCTCTCCAGACTCCACTAACTATATGGTCTAGATCCTTACTGCCTGTACCAAGAGCTTAGACACCTTGCTCTCATTCAGACACTTGGGCTTTAGACGCCTGATGTGCAGCCCAGCTGACTGCCCATTGATGTCTGACACCTTTTCAGTCCCCTCTGGGTTGTTGTGAAATCCCTGTGGGGCTGGTGCCAGACCTGTGGGAGACTACTGGAGCATCAGCTCTCAGCTAAGCAAGATAACCAACAACAAATAGCATTAGAACTGAGGTGATTGGATCAAGCCCTTCAGAGGTAGCAGCAGACAAGGACCTGGGTATGAAGTCAGTGTGGGGAGTCCAGGGAGCGAGTCTGGATCAGCAGGGGATGGGGCAGAGGGCACAGGTACAGCTACAACATAGCTGGGGAAGGGCTGGGCACCAGGGCCTGAGCTCACACACAGCCCCTGCCACAGAGGGTACAGGGTACATGTCTGTGGGTCCTGTGGGAGGCTAGTCAGGGCAATTAACACTCTAAAATCAGGGTGAGATGAATCTGCACTTTTGATGTTCATAATGAAGATATCTGCATTTGAGCCTGTTACCCACATTTCCTTTTCAGTAGCTTGAAAAAACAGGAAGTTGTATAATCTGTTCTGAAGATTTGCTATCAAAAGAGAGAAATTACTCCTTGAAAATACCTGTATCTTTCCTCTGACCACAGAGGTACTGTCAGTTAGACGGGTTTGCTGTAAAATGGTTTAGAAGTGCCCTACTAGATGTACCTCTAAGATCCAGAATGAGCACAGATATGAGTGCTTATGTCATCAGATATGAGATAAAATGTACATGGATGTAGCCCCACAATGTGGAGCCCTCCTATCCATTCACAGGCATTATCTCTATCATGATATTGGAGGTAATATCAACATGAGTTGTTTGGATTGAACACTGATGATGTCACAGAAATGTTTGTTGGCTGAGCCCTTAGAGGTTATTCTGTTTCCTGTCTGGAGGACAGAGAAAGTACATACTACCCCTCACTGCTGCTTCCTACGGGTCTATCATTGCTGTTAATTCTCTTTAGCTGTCTCTGCATGGCAAAAACATGTTGAAATACTATTACCTTGAATTTTAGAGCAGGGTCAGGCATGGAGCAAATACCAATTTGCACACAAAACAGAGATGTGTATTGAGGGTGATAAGAGTAGTCTGACAGCTTTGTTCTTCAGCTCTTCCTCTGCAGGAGAGCACAGACCTCCTCCCATTGCCCAGACACCTTCCACACCTGACCTTGTAAAAGGCAATACAGCCCCATATTTCTTCTCTCAAATAGGCAGTAATTAGTCTTGCACACAGTGGTAACTTTCACGATTCTGACACCTCCTTAACACAAGTGGAAACAAATTATGAGCTCCCAGAAGGTTATCTCTTCTCTTGGAGAAAGCCAGACACAACTGTTTTGAATTAAGGTACAAAACAGCCTCCCACACAAGGCCAGAGATGGTGCTGGAAGTCTCCTGCACACCTACGTATAAACACATACTACAATACAATGTGCATCATAGAATAATTCTGTTTGGAAAGGACTTGTCTGTGTGCCTTCCATCCATCTGGGCCATCCCTTCATTGGAATGTGACTCTCTCAGAACATGTTACTCAGGGCCTTGGATAGCTGATAGTGTTATCAGCATCTCCAAGGACAGGGGTTCCCGAATAAGAATCAAACCCCCCCACCACTACCACCACCACGAGGTTTGGTTTTTCTTTTATCTGATTGGGATTGCCTTTGTTGCAACCTCTGCCAGCTGCCTCTTGATTTGATCTTGACCTTCACTGCAACTTCTCATACTATACTTAGAGCCAAACTGCTGAAACAAATGAGCAGAGTGCATGGTGAATGGAAAGGTGGCTGCATTGCTGAGCTTAAAGACTTGTGGTCAGAGGTACAAAGTTCCACTGGCAGCTGGTTGCTTGTGGCCTCTCTCAGAGGTCAGTGCTGGGGCCAGTACTGTTTAACATCTTTGTAATGAGCATTGCTCTCCCCTTGTTCACAGAGTCTGCCATTGCAGCACAGAAGGCAGGCAGGGGGGACAGGCATGATTTGTCCTTGCTGAGCCCATGCTGGCTGTTCCCAGTTATCTGTCTATTCTTCATGTGTCCAGTCACAGCTTCCAGAAGATATGTTCATAATCTTTCCAGGTTAGGCCAACCAGCCTGCAGTTCCTTGGATCCTCTCTCATACTTCAGATGTAACATTTGCATCTTTGGAGGCCTTCCCCAATACCATATCCTTCCAAAGATGGCAGAAATCCACAGCTGCCTCTTTTAGCACCCTTGAGTACATCCCGACTCCCATGGACTTCTGTCCCACCTGTCTGCAGACCATGTACATTTTACAGTGCACAGCCACTGACAATTTGATGTTCCGTAGCCAGTCCCTGGAAGTGCAATCTTGTAGCTGTGTTTTTATAGAGAACTATTCATGTGTCTGTAGTTTTGGCTGGGAGATTAAACAGGAAACCTTTCTGGTCTCTATACCACTGCTTTGCAACTGAAAGTGGCACTGTCTGCAGAGAGATACAAGTCAAGCTTTTCTTTCCTAAAAAGACTTGCAAACACCATCCACCCCACCCTTAGAAACTCTGCAGTCCTTAAAGGAAACTTTAAATCCTCACTCATAAATGCCTCCAAAACCAACACAACACTCCCTGGAGAATCAGGAACTGGAAAGCAGGGCTGAAAGGTTTGCTGTTTTTTTCTTCCTTCACACTTTCTGCTACTGTAAATAACATACTTGTTGTATCAAATACCGCTTCTTTCTCAGCAACAAAGGGTAGGATGTCTGGTGGCCAAACTAGCTGCAGGTTGCCACATCTGAGGGCACTGAATGGATCCCTGCACAGCTGACCTATGGAAGCAGCTTTCCTACCTCTCTTGATAAGGCAGACATCTAAAACAGTCATCTCACAGCTACTGTTAGTTGAGATGGTTCCTGCCTGGAATGCATGTTAAAAAGTGGCACAGGTCTCTAAAACTGGGTTTCTGGCCAGTCACCTGGTAGAACTAATATATCTTTGGACACATTTAAACAAATCTAGAGGGAAGCAAATTGTAATTCTTCCCTGAAAGCACCAAGCCATCACTACCAAAACCAAGATATTAGCCTGACTATCTCAGATGATTTTGAAGACGATGATTTCTTAGAAGCTGCAAATTTGCAAGAAGGTTTTGTGTGAAATTAAGTTTTTTGTGCTAGCTACGTCCTTATGCCAACTGTCAGAACATTTCACTGTACACTAGAAGTTCTCTCCTTCACTGGCTTGCATATGGTGATTTAGTTAGAAAATAAGTATAAAAATTGTGGGTGCCTTTATCTCCATAGACTTAGTGCAGGAGAGAAGACGGTAAGGAATCCAAGCCTTTGCTCTCAACAAACATGTTCAGAAGTTGAATGCAGGGATTAGCCTAGATACTCCCTACAACATTGCATCAACGTCATGTTTGCATAGTTACTCCCAGTCTCAAAACAAACAGTAAGGAAATAGTGAATCAGACCACAGAGGTTTCCAGAAACCTGAGCAGACAGACTGACTGAGGTGCTTGTGCAATGAATAAAAGACTGTCACTTCTCCCCAGCCAAACTCACTCTGGAGTAATTTACTCAGTGTTGCATGAAGCACCTGTAGTTTCAACATGAGGACTTTTATTATTCTGCTGTAGGCTTGAAGTTGAAAAAATATTCTCTCTTCTGAACACACAGTATATTCAAGGAAGGCTTTCACTTCAGGACAGATAACTCCATGATTAACTGAAACCTGTGCTTTCTCAGCTAAGCCATGTCTGCATTCCTAATTCATTGTAGGTTAAATTCTGTTACCCTGATTTGAGTTGTATGTTAGAACTAAATAGGATTTCCTCAGAGAAGGTATTGATAAAAGATGCAGGTCTAGAACCAGCTATACTAGACAGTGAAGTGTTTCCATTGAATTAGCAAGTATTTTGAGGTGAATTAAAATTCCTTTAAATCGTAATATGCAAGAAGATAAAAAGATAAGTGAAAATATTAAAGCCAGAAGCATAAATATTTTTCATTTAATGAAATTGCTTGAGATATCCTTGGTTTTACTTCATGGCTTTTAATCAGCTATTGTCAGAGGGCTATAATCTGTGCAGCCCCAACTTTTTATTTACATATTTATTCTCTAGTGAATTAAACACAACAGATTCAGCAGCTCCCATTTTTCCACCGAAGTTAAGTTTAGAGAAAGTAAAAGCAACTGTAATCTGTATCTTTCATGTATGAAACACCTTCCTCTAAAATTAAAGAGAAAACAGAAAACAAACAGAAAAAAAACCCCTTTATCTCTATGCAGAGATAAATCTATCTGTGAAGGTAACACGCATAATGAGAGAGGAAAAGGTGCCAGTAGACAGGTGTGACCTGGCTTTCATTAGCCATATCTTTATCTAACTGGGTGGAGACACAAAAGAAACAAAATCTTTCCATTTAGCTGTGTCATTATGGGGTGAGGCACCCTGGCTTTGGTGCACTGAAACTCTGACAGTGGGTACAGTCATGCTCTCCCACTCCAGTTGCTACATCTCTTTCCCAGCCTCTCCAATGTCACTGCTTTCCCCAGCTTTTCTCATCACTGGAAAGTGGTTATGTGTCCCAAAAGTACATGTCTATATCCTTCCAACACACCAGCCTGTTGGTGGTACCACAATACACGGCTCCCATTTTTCCCCTTGTCCCGTTTGGTCCTCTGAGGATCTGGGCAGTTCGATTTAACAAGGAAAATGCAGGTCTCAGATATGGACTTGCTGCACCCACTGGCTGCAGAACAATTTGCACCTGCAGCTCTAAATGATGATTTGCTCAAAGGAATTTAACAAGACAGCTGGTCACGTAATATAGGCAGCCCTGGCTGTGACAGAAAATACGCCCACTGATAGTTTCAGAAAGAGAAAATTAGCTTATAGCTCTTTTCAAGGGGCAAATAAAGAATTTAGGTGCACTGCAAGTAAAACCACATAATTTCATTAACTGCAACTTCTGAGATAGCATAATGGTTTTTCTATAGGTAATTAGAAGCTATTCTGCAAATGCTTCATTAATTTAGCATAAATTACCTGCAGAAATGCAAAGGAAGAAAGACAGTGGTATGCAAGTCACCAGTTGTCAGGAGGAAAGCTTTAGTCCTGCAGCCAAAAAGCATGTTGCTTACTGCTCAGCATGAGCTGAGAGTCAAATCCAATAGCTTGCAGACATCAAATATTTTGCAAACATCAAATAAAATATCTCACAAAGAAAACATAGTTTGAATATTGTTCCAAAATATTTAGGTAATACTTTAAAATGTTTCTATTCAAAGACAACTGGGAGTTTTCAGTGCTTCACCAGTTCAAATGGGTAGCTCCAGCCTAAGTATTATTTTTCTCTGTTTCTACCAAGAGTGTACAAAAATTCTAACACTTAATATGTTTAGCAAAGCTAATGCTGTGGCTGGAAGCAGCACAAAGGACATAAGGCTTCACTGTGCTATCCAATGATTAAAATTGGCAAGTGCATTTCACTAGCCTGGTTTTCTAACAGAGTCACAGAGCAGAAACAAGAGAAGCACTTCTTGCATGGAGGTTCTCCCTCTCTGAATGAAGGCTTGCTCCCTGTGGGGTACTTTGTGGTGTCAAGGTGAGACCCCACACAGGGGGACGTCCATCCCCTACCAGGGTGGCTGCCAGAGTGCTGGGGAGCATCTACAGCCTGGTGCAGATGCACATACTCAATTACAGCCTGGCTTGTTGGGTCAGGACCAGCAGCTCAGGACAGCTTTCTGTGTTGCTGGTGGTCACAGCTGGGTCTACCCATACCTGTGACGATTTCTTGACACCTCTTCCTACTGCTCCCTTGGTGCACCTAACCTGCTGCAAATGTGTTTTTATGAATCACTTCCTGAAGCTTTCAGGTGTCAAAGAACAGTCACAGTAACAGAAAACAGGAACCATATAACTCACATCAGTTTACCTTCATCAGCCCAACAGAGCTGAGACCCATCCCAAACCTCCCTGCCTTTCACAGTCCTCACAGAGTCTTGGGGAAGATGGGCAGAGTGGGGGGGAGCACTCAGGACACAGCTTGTTGCCTGTGTTTGTGTCTAAGCTGCCTTCTGCAGTGAGAGCTCCTGTACTGACTTGAATGGCACTTTTATATGACTCTGTAGGAGATGTGGGCTAACTCTAAACCCCAGATTACAGCTCTGCAGGGCAGCCTCTCACATCTCCCCCACTGTTCAAGAATCTCCCCCTATAGCTGATAGTAAAGATCCTTACCAGTAATGGTATCTGGGCAGCTGCAGCCTAAAACTAACCCTCTGCTGGCACTCAGGAGGGATTTTCAATAACCTGGAACACGGCTTGATTTTTCTGTGAATAAATACTGAATGCAGCAATGAGATTAATGGCATTGTCTCCTGTCATGAAACAGGGAAGTTTGATCCAGAGCCAGTGCTGGGAGGCAAGGGGAGATGAAGCTTAGGCAAGGATAAGGGTGATTATGGCTCCTTCTCCCCTGAGGTCTGACCACACACTACTCAGGTCTCAGCTCTTTTTTTAGGCTTTACAAGTCGTGTTAGTCCAGCCCAGTGTCAGTGGTCAGAGGTGGTGGTACAAGAGATATTACAGAGAGGCACTACAGAGAAAAACCCACAGGAAAACTCAGTCCCCAGTGAATTATTTCAGAAACTTTTGATGATGTTTTTCTAACATAGATCAGGCTGCCCACATCTGATCCCATAGAAGAGAAAGAGCATGTCACAGCAATTGCCTTGAGATAGATTGTCACAACAAGGACTGCCCTTCCCAGACTAGCAATGTGGCATGCCCTCTGGTGAGAAACTGGTGGAATAAAACAGAATTCCCAGATTTTGTATCCCTCCCAGATTCACTTGCTCACTATTAGAAGCAGTGATATTTTTCCCACTTGGTGGAAGATTTAAGACCAGCCTCTATCTAAGTCCTTCAGCTGAGCTTGCATGGCAGGAGGCTATTTCATATGTTTATGTGGCTCCCTCCCTGGGACTCTGCATCCTCCTTGTTCACTGATCTTTCCCACAGGATCTGCTGAGCCACTGGCTTCTCTGCTGCCTATGTACAAAAAGCTTTCCACCAACTAGGTTCTCCACTTTCTGTGTAGAAAGAACTTTCTACCAGCTGTCTGTTATGTTTCCTTTGCAACAGTCAAGTCCTCCTCTATTACAAACAACTCCTTTATGTGTCTGCCATGCCAGGGCAATGGCTCCCAGCCCCAAAAATGGCTTGGCCTGGCCTAAAGCTTCTTCCTTGGCCACACTGTGTACTGGTGGTGTGGGGGAAGCTGGAATACAACATGATAAAACTTGTTTGCCAGAGTTGCCAAAGGTGAGTCTGTTTTGCTTCCTTGTTTGCAGCACCTTGACAAGGTCAGGTAGAAGCATCTGGCAATGAGTGACTCACTCAAGGCTGCCTTGTGAGTCAGCAGTGCAGGCTGGCAGGGCTCAGGAATGCTGATGGCTGGGTCTCCTGCTTTCGCTGTGGTTGCTCTAGCAAAGCTCTCATGGGTGAGTGCAGAATGGAAATATCTCCCATAATGAGAATTTCCCACTGCAATTCTTGGCAAAGCTGAATTGCTGCAGATTTACGAGCTTCCATTCAGATCTTCTCTAATTCCTCTTTTGAAGCCCCATTACCTCCATCTGTGTTGCCTTTTGCATCAATCAGCCATTTTTACTTGATGGGCTGTTTTTGTGTTTGTTTTGTTTCTTGCAAACTCTGATAGAATTTCGCCAGCTGAATTTTGTAGACTCCTTCATTATTCACATCTTGTGTGCAAACAAATGCAGCCTGCACAAGGAAAAAATACAAATCAGCATAATTCTGTTTTTCTAAGAAAGCAGAGAAGTTCTGAGGTCTACCTAAATCAAAGCAGTTTCATTGCTAAAAGAAGTATTAACTAACAAAGATGACAGTACTACAGCAAAATGATTCAGAAATATTGCCCGGAAATTTTCTTCCAGCCCCAGAAGAGATTATTTTGCAGCTTTCCTTTCAATGGCTTTCAGTATCTGTGGGTCTAATTTGGTCTGATCATTGAAGAGCGGCCAAATTTAAACCTTACATTTTTGCCCCAATAATTAAGGGGGAATAGGGTCTTTGCTCACAGGTTAGAGTGGCTTGTTGACAGAGCTTTAAACTAGACTTGAAGGGGGAGGGGGATAATGCCAGGCTTGCCTGGCATCTCACAAGCTGTGAGATGACACACCAAGGTTAGAGGGACAGAGTGCTAGCAAGGGGCTCTGAGAAAGTTCTACAGCTGGGTCATGGTAATCCCTGGGATCAATACAGGCTGGGGGGAGAAGGGCTTGAGAGCAGCCCTGCAGAGCAGGACTGTGGGTGCTGGTGGATGAAAAGCTGGACATGATTTGGCAATGTGCACTCACAACCCAGAGAGCCAAACGTGTCCTGGGCTGCATCCAAAGCAGGGTGGGCAGCAGGGAAGGGAGGGGATTCTGCCTCTCTGTTCTGCTGAGACCCCACCTGCAGTGCTGCACCCAGCTCTGGGGTCCCCAGGGCAGGGAGGACATGGACCTGTTGGAATAGGTCCAAAGGAGGGCCACCAAGATGATCAGAGGGCTGGAGCACCTCTCCTGTGAAGAAATTATGAGAGAGTTGGGGTTGTGCTGCCTGGAGAAGAGAAAGCTTCAGTGAAACCTTATTACAACCTCTCAGTACTTAAAGGGGGCCTAGAAGAAAGATGGAGACAAACCTTTTAGGCTTGTTGCATAGGACAAGAGGTCATGATCTTAAAATAAAATAAGGTATATTTAGACTAGATTTAAGGAAGAAAATTTTTACAATAAAGGTGCTGAAACATTGGAACAGGTTGTTCAGAGAAGAAGCAGATGCCCTGTCATTGGAAATATTCAAGGTCAAGTTGGATGGGGTTTTGGGCAACCTGGTCTAGTTGAAGATGTCCCTTCTCGTTGCAGGGGGTTAGACTAGAAGACCTTTAAAGGTCTCTTCCAACATAAACTATTCTGTGATTCTACAATTCTATTAGTGCTCCTGAAGGCCTCCATGTTCCCTCAGAGTGATCAATGACAGTTTGCAGAGGGACAGTGGTTAATAATTTTGTCTTACAGATCATGTGATATGGACAAGATGGATGAATAAGTGTGTAGGCAGACATCCTCACAAATGAGCACCACCCAGGACCATTCTCAGTCTGTAGGGCTAGAGGAGATGGAGTTTAGCCCGTGTCTGTTGTATTCAACCACCTTAACTTCTTAAGCATGGTATCTACTAGGAAGAGAGCCTTATTTGTGCTAGCTGCTAAATTCCTTGGAATGGCATTAGTCACCATGGGCCAAACCCTCGGGCCAGCACCTTTCAACAAATGAGCTGTGTTGATCACCAGGGGCCAGCAGCTGGGAGAGTCCCTGTCATTAATTAATTAATAGAGGATGAGGAGTAATTCCAGGAAATATTAGTCTCAACTGTGCACAGAGCTAGGATGTTATACAGTGCAGAGGGCTTGTACTCCTCTCTTCCTTAGAGGTTAGTGCCTTCTCCTCTGCACCAGCTCAATTGCTTGCACCATTTTAGGACTAAATTGGATCATTTCACTGAGCAGCACTTATCACAATAAGCATATGTGATAGCACACTCAAGAGGGCAGTGACCTGAAGTGTGATGGTGCAGGTGAGGGCTGAAGCAGAGGGGTAAATTTCACAGGGTCAGTCAAATATTGTACTTTTCTTTAAAAAAATCTTTATTGAGTTACCGCCTATTTTCAGACCATGAAGGATTTGGATCATTCATCTGGCAAGTTACGTATTTGTTTATTTATGAGAGATGCTGACATCCAGAATAAAAGAAGAAATATGTGGTCACATTTGAATTACGGTTGTCTGGTAATATGACTTTTCTGAAGGGTTTTTTGTCAAACTTTACACTGTACAAATATTCTTGGTCATTTTAGATTGTGTGGAAGTTTTAACTTTGGATTGTGTCAACTTTAAACCCCCTTGACAAAGAAGATACTTCTTTTTTTTTTCTTTTTCAATTCACAGCAGAAAATTCTGATCACAAAAATCTCATTCCAGAATCTTTTAGCCAGATTTGACCATGAATTGTAGAAGGGGATTTCTTTCAAAGCAGAGCAAAAAATGTAATAAAGTTTTTGTCATGTGTTCTAACAGAAAATGTTATTTATGATAACTGTCTGGAAAAACAATGTCATTTAATGGTTGTGGGAGTCAGCATCAGATGATGACCTGTTCCCCATTATACAAGCTTTTGTCAGCTCTTGTCTAGACCAAAGCAATGTCACACACATGAGTGAGAAGTCATGAGCTCTTAGGAAATTCCAGCAAGTGCAGAAGGCTGCAATATTTATTCTCACCTGTACAGATTAGGACTGGTACCCTCAGTGTTTTCCTTCAATGCTGACTCCAGCCCAGGTCTGTTGTCTCCAAAGCACTTAGTAGTCTGGGTCCCAAATTCATCTGTGTGAAGACTATGATGTCCAGCTTTGCTCCTCACTTGGCAAAGAACTTCCCATAATGGCATACCCCATGTTAGGGGCAATGAGCTCCCTTACAAACTATGAACATTACAAGGCTGCTTCTTTTGTGCCAAGTGTAAGACCTCTGCTTCAAGCCTCACTTTTTTTCTACTTTTTTTTTTCATGGTTCTCAGTAAAACACACTACCTGTAATGTTAAGGTGTGGTGACAAAGCCTTTTTCACATGTGTTCCTGCACATTTCAATGCAGCTGTTACCAAATGGAACCAGAAAATGTAACAACTTACACTCTGAAAATTGTTTAGCACAGAAAGCAGAAACCATTCAGGGATGCTAAAACAATTTTAGATTGTTTCCTAAAAGGGAAGTGTTCTTTTCTCTTTTTAAAACTCTGGGTATCTGGCCCGGTCCTACAGAGACTCACAGAATACATCCTCATATTAACCCTACTATTAAAGGGGAACGAGCAGTTCTGATAGTTGATCATAGAGTCATCAGGGCCTTGTGTTTGTTAAATTAATTTCCCCCACTCGAAGCTGTAGTATCATGTTCTGTAAGTGGATGGGCTTTCAGTATTGTAGTAAAAGAATGTATGTCAGCAAAATTTTTTATAAAAAATAAAGAAAATACTTCCTGCTCTTTCATTTTGTGTTTGTAGTATGTATTTTTCCTCCAAGTCTCAAAAGACAAGCATTGACTGGAGCCATGGATATAGCAGAAGATACTGTTCCTAAGGTGGGGATTCCTCTGCACCAGCTACTTTAATCAGCCAGCTTGAGATAGAGGTATACATCTATAGATGCATTGCTAAGGGACAAGGAGAGCAAAAAAAACCATAAATCTTTACATTTCAAGAACTCCAAAGGCTTGAGCAAGCAAAATGACAGTCAAGAGACATTCCCTTCAAATAATATTTGAGCTATGACCACCATGCAGAAAGATGTATTTCATAATAACAAAGATAAACAGGGATATAAAAGGCAGATAGGAATATGCAGAAGTGCAACAGAAATTATTTTCCAGAGGTAGTTCTGTCCTCAAATTGTTATGCTCTCAGCTGTACAACTTGTGTTTCACAACATATAATATTTCATGACCAAAAGAGGATAAATTTTATTCAGATCCCTTCTCTACCTACATTGAAAAGGAAGTAAACGTGATGCCATCATTAAGCAGCTTAATAAAGCTTGGTTTCTGTGGATGAAGAAGGGTTGGCAGGAAATGTCGTTACATGTCAGGCTCAAGTTTGCCAGTCTTACACCATGGTCACTGCACAGGGCCAATCTCCTCTGGCACAGCAGGGGTTACCAGACGTCTTGACTACTTAGCACAAAAACAGGCTGAGACTAAAGAAACCAGTTGAGGAATAAATACCCTGGCAGAAAGATACTGATGGTCAAATTCTGAGCCTAGTCTATAGCTCTGTTGTATTTGGATATCAAAGCAGATAGCTGAAGTATGCATGAGTGTGCATTCATTCACTAACAAGGGGTTACTGTAGTACATTTTCTCCTGATCCCTTTTTTCTCCTCAGCCCAGTACTTTCACCCATGGTGAGGTCCCCAGAAAGGTTATTGCTGTAGAATAATAAAGTTGCACTTAGATAATGATGACGAGGGTTTTCAAAGAACTGAGTTTCTATATGGGCTCATACATGAAACAATCCAAATTTTCCTGACACCTCACTCGGAAACACTGCTAAACCCAGCCTCTAAGACCTGCTGGATACTAAGAAAAGGAGAACTATAAGGGCCTGATTAAAAACCCATGGCAAGTCCCAGTTGTTTCAGAATATCAGAAGTTAGTGTAAGCACTGTGACTAAAAGCTACATTGCATTGGCTTTGCAGGGTGACTGGCAGCACCACTGATGTGGCAAACACTGAAATTGGCCACAGCCTGGGCATTTTATCCACTCTGTTTCAGAGGCATATGAACCATTGCTTTTGGAGAAATGCACAAGTAGGGTGTTCTCCAAGCTACACAGCTTGTGGCTAAACCACACTAAGCTGAAAGTGTAAAAACCTCACAAGGCTGCAAAATGCTTTTCACTGTCACATGTAGAATTAGCAACAATATTTATGAGGGCTGATCAGAAAAAATCTGATGTTGTGTGTGCTGATTATTTCTGTCCTTTAACACAAGTTCCCAGGTTCTTATGCTTCAGGCATTTCTGCTACAGCTGTGTCAAGCTGTAGAAGCTACTTTAAGAGCTCAAGCAGACTTTCCTGGTTTTAACCAAACCTGGATATTGTCCCTAATAGACAACACCACCTTTCTATTTATTCAGGTATTTTTAATTTATTAGAAGCAGCCACTACATTATTAGGTGCTTTGTAATTAAAACAGGCAAAAGAACAGGATTAACTGGCAGAACATGAGCAACTACCTCCCCAACAAAAACAAACAGGACAAAATACCACATTTAATAATATTACTAACAATGAAAAATTAGTTTTAACATGCACATCTTACTTCCCAACCTTTTATGAAAGGGTTAAGGGGTTTTAGTATGTGTTAATAGTTAACAAATTTGGTTTCAGGAAACTGAAAAAGCTTTGTCATACACATGCTCAAATTGTCTTAATTTATTTCAACCTAGCAGACAGTGAATGCTAACTCCTTTGTCATTAATATGTTCATCCATCCCTTATTTGAGGTTCTTCCTAAATCCTTTGACTCCTCCCTGAAGGTGCTAATCTACTTTTTAAGAGTCATGTCTTACTGCATTCATTTTTGCAGGAGCAAGAAGAAAATGGACTCAATCAAACCTGCACAGAGTGACAATAAGCACTGTAACTCTTGATTAAATCTGATTTTCAGAGTAGAATTTGGCTCAAAGAAAGTTAACATTTCAATAATAATTAATCACAGTATATAAAAGAAATAATTTGGTTTTTTTATATAGTTCTAAAACTACGCTAAATTACTCAGCTGAAGTAAGAACTGTAGATGCTGCTTGTGTTTTGCCTGTTAAAATACAACGTTGCTCCAAACATCGCTTGTACTCTTTTAACCCACCTAAGGAGGTGATGTACAAGGAATAACACTATAAAACTTTGCCAATGGCTTCTGGTGTGTTCAAATGCAATGTTTCAGTGTTTTGACTGACCATGGTAGCCTGCTGTTAATAGGATTTGCTCAGGAGAACCCTTACTGGAGGCTCTTGTTAATTCCCAGCCAGGCTTCAGCAGCCTGCATGAAAGGCGATTTCATCTTGATATGATTTTCTTGTACTAACCTGCTTGTGTGCCAGGAACTGTTAATGAGGGAGGCCAGCTGAAGGAAGCCACAAGACAAAATAGGAGAGAGAGGGGGGAAAAAGTAATTTGGATGGCAAGGTGTGGTTGATGGTTTCAGAGATGGAAGATTCCTTCAGAAAAAGTGGGGTGAATATGCCCCTTTACCAAGGCCTCCAATTAAAATTGAAATGAAAGAACCCATGAGAGTGAGCCAAAGATCAGAGAAGAAAGACTTATGAATATTCACCCCACTGGAGAAGCAGAGGCTCACCTGCAAGGTGGTCTCTTACTTGTTCAGCTGCTGGAGTGCCATATTCCTGGCTACCACAGAGTGAGGAAGAAAACAAGGGCATGCAGATGCATCCCTCCAGCTCCCATGCCAGCAGAGAGCCAGGTCATGGCTGGAGGTCCTTCCCATGCATTTCCACATGGGTAAAGAGCATTTGAGTTTAGGGTATGAAAAATGGGTATTGCAGAGGTAAGTAATACCTCAGTAAGGTAACCATTACATATTATTTATGTCTTTTTTTTTGGTCACACTACATTTCTACACAGTAGCCATAGCTGTGACAGTGACCTGCCATTAAGATGCAAGCTCTAGAAAAATGTTCTGTACTTTCTAGAATTTGTAAAGAAATGACTGCTCTCAGCTTAATACAATACTTACTGCAATTTATGCAGAGATTTCTTAACTAATTGCATCCTTAGGTATACTAATGCCTATAAATGGTGTGAGTGACAAAATAATTCCAGGGTAACTTCTACAAACAAAATGTTTGACATCTGTTTTGTAGCTAAGAAAATTGGAAAAAGACAAGATGACAGCTGCAGAAGCATAAAAAAGTATGTCATAAGATTGTCTGATATCATTCATATAGATCACTTGACTGTGATGGCAAATTAAATCATGCTGTTTTCCAAGATTCACTCATAGTCAAAATTGTATATCTTCTAAAACAACAGCTTTGTGCATTCCTAATAATATGTTAGCATCTCTTTCAATTATGAAAACCATTAGAGATTTGATTTAAAAATATTTTTCCCTGTGGCCATTAAGGCTTCAAATTATGGAAAACATCTCTGATTCTAACCTACCATTGCATAGTTGAAAAGGGAATAATCCATTGTCTTCTTGATTATTTTCAAGACAGTGGTGAAAATACATTACAAATATTTGAAAAAATTTTGGCAAATTGCAGAAACATCACAGAATCTTGTTAAATGCTGTTACTGTCAAGAATCAGATTCAAGGGAAAGCTAATTTTAAATACTAT
>VZTT01062986.1:2942-23527 GCA_013400855.1 Buphagus erythrorhynchus | reverse complement strand
GCGGGTTAGCCGCCGTCCGTTACCCGACGTTCCCGGCACCCACCGGCCCCGGCCCCTCCATCCCGGTGCCAATGGACGACTCGGAACAGCAGCCCGTCCCGGAGCCGGCCGAGATGGCCTATTTCGGGCCCACCTCCCTCGCCTACCTCCCCGTCCTCCAATGGTGCGTGCTGGCCCCTGCCCGCTGCCGGGGACGGGCCGTGGCCCAGCATGGAGCGGGGAGGTGGCGCGGCCGTCTCTGCCTTGCCGGGGGCCCGCAGGGTCTGCCTTGCCACAGGGAGTGTAGGAGTCCTGCTTTTAACTCTTCTCGGGGTATCTAGGGCAAGAGTGGGGTTTGCTGCAAAGGCCCCATCATCATGGTGATGCATAAACGATACCAAGAAAGCAGGGAAATGTTCCTGAAAGACCATCTCCTGCCATAAGCCTAAGTGATATGGAGGTGGTTTGACGTGGGGGAGATGGGATTTTGTCTCAGCCTGCCCACTGGCTGGGATCTGGCCTCTGGCAGCCATTCACCTGGTGTGATGCTGCAGGGCAGCTCTGGAGGATCTCCCTGGGTCGAACTCCTTAATGAGACACTCTGTGTAGTGGAGGAAGGTTGTCACCATTGTTTTCTTGGGCTTTGAGAAAAGTATCATCTGCCATGCCACAGCCAAAGAGAAACCAGGGTTCCTTTACTTCTCTCCCCAAGCACAGACGAGTCCTGCTACTAAATAATGTTGAAGCTTTTGTGAAACAGTAACAACACATACAAACTTTTAACTTGTCAGCAAGTAATCTTGAATAATTTTCCTCTCCCTGTCAGACATACTTGAGCAGTGGGAGTTAGTCTGTGTTTTCACTGTGATATAGATACCACTGCTCCCATTTTAAAAGGACTGGAGGAAGAGATTCATACAAGGTCATCCACCCAACAGGTCTGAAACACAACATAAAACTGAATCATAAGCAGTCCTTGAAAGGATGAACTAATGATTTTTTTTTCATCATGACAACCTTCTTTTCATGTTTTAAAAAATTTTAAATGTTCAGCTTCATTTTACAGTTGCTGCATTTCCAATAGCAAACCCGATTTTGGTCCAGAAATGGTTTAACATCAGACATACCAACCTGTATAATGGCCTGGCTGCTGAGGGTTCACGTAGAATAGGTGGCAAACCCTAAACACTTGGAGTCTATGTGAGGTCCTAAAATGAATCAGATAAAAAACCCTACACAGTGTGCAGATACACAATAGATAAATGGAGGAGGTCTTTCCCTCGTGCTTTTTCTTTAAGCTCTACCTTTCTCCCTTGCCACGCTTTCCTTTTGATTTTTTTGTCTTTATTCACAGCTTTGTTTTGATGCATGCCATAAAAACTCAGGTTTTGAAAACCTTGGGGCTAATAAGCAAGAAGATGAGTTCTGTGCCCTTTTCTGTGTGGATTGTTTTCCTGATAGAAATATTTTTGTATTATGTGTCAGCACTAAGAAGGTGTTTCACTTACTATTTGAAAAAGACTGGCAGCTTAATAGACAAAAAATTAATAAAATGGAATTCCCAAATACTTTGTCACTAAGTAGTTAAATGCTGAGGAAAAACTATTAGCAGAAACCAGCTACTGGAGCATGAATTAATTTCTGATGCACTTCCAATGACTCTTGTGGGGTTATATTAAGGATGGATTTGAACTTAAGATTAATCTCCTCTGAGACTGCTCAGTTGTGAAGGGTTTTGAGATGCTCTAGAAGAAAAAGAATTTCTGCCTGCTGGGAGGCAGAGCTCATCAGGACTCTTATGTAGAATAAATTTCATTTACCTTTTAGCCTGATGATGGGAAATGACCCATTAGAGCAGCAGATCCCCTATCTTTGAGTGCAGGTTCCTGCTCAGGTCTGGCCATGAAGCCCTTGCTTTTGGATGGTGGGGCTGGAGGTGGTGAGGAGCTGGCAGGGAGCCCAGCACAGCCTCTTGGGTTGTTGGGTGAGGAGATGGTCTTCAAGGAGGTATAAGTGAGACATTTGGGGGTCTTTTGCTAGGGAGAAGGAAAGCTGGGGGAAGCAGATAGCATTCTTCAATGGAAAAAGGGGAGGAGGAACAAATAACACGTGAGGTAAACATCATCAAGCTGCACAGAGACAATATTCTTTTTCAGTCTGTTCTAGCAAGCCAATTTGCTGTAGACCTTATCCACTGTCTACTGCCAAAGTAACTAAGATAAACAACTGGGTTGCCTGAAATCAGGGTACTAGAGCAGAGGATGCTGATTTAAAATCCGACTGACCTATCACACCCAATGAATGTGAAAAGTCTACTTTCCCAACCAACTTGATTGTCAGTAAAGATACAGTAACTGGCACTGTGCTGCACTAGCATTAAGCTGATAAATTAATTAAATATGCATAAATAATTTGGTAGAGCAGAAACAGAATCAGAGCAAGAAACCACCATGATACGAGCAGTGTGTCATGCTTTGAAAATTAATCTCTCTGCTCCTTTGCTTCATCTTTGCTCCCATATTTGTACTGTAGCCTATTACCTTCTGACATCAAAACCATTGGCATTATTTTATAATTAAAGATCATTTTTTTCCTAGTGAAGGTAATATCTTAGGCTAATGAGTAACCAAGTTTACATTTTCCTCACCTTATTCACACAAGTAGTTGCACTTACTTGACTATGACCATGATTAGTAGGATGAATCAGGGATTTGGCAAAAGGATGGATATTTAAACAGCTAAGCCTGTTTCAGTTCTGACAGTTCTGTTATATAGTAACTGTAAATTAAAATTATGATCTCCTATTAAAGAGGTCCCTGTCCTAAAATCAGTGAGGTTATATGAAAACAGAATGGGGTCCTTTATAGTTTGTGCACTCTGTCCCAAAACACCATATTGCACGTTTTAGGTGGAAAAATGCTCATTTATTATTTTTGGTATAGTGGATACTTTTCTATTTAGAAGACCAAAGTTAGATCCTTTGATACAACAACATTTTGCATATGAGAAATTCTAATACTGTCTGTATTGGTGTTGATGTATTACTAAGTTGTATTGTTCTAATTAAAAAATTATGAGAACTAGTTAATTTCTTAGCAGAATCTCACATGACCTCTCTTACATGTTGAAAAAAAGGAAAATAGGGCTTTAAAAGTTAAAAGTAAACAGAGAGTATACATATATATTTATATGAAAAAGTATATTGTTTCCCAGGATACAGATTAACACAAAAGAAGTAGCTTTTGTGATTCTATGCTTCTGTTAAATCAGAGTGACTATTGCAGAGTTCACTGTAGATTTGATAACTATAAAAATCTAACAATTCTTTCTTCTAACTCTGACATAAACCAATTGATGATTTTTGTTTTAAAGGCTAGCTGATAATTTCTATTTGTGTGGAGGATGCACTGTACCCTGTCGGCTGCTATTTGAGCTGTATATTGAAACCTGCCATCCAGATTTCAAGATTCAAATACATCCATCCACCTTTGGAAAGGTACAGAGTAGATAGGATATACAAGAGAAGAAGTAGAAATGCCTAATGAGAAAGCCTGATCATCAACTATACACACTGCATATCAAAAGACATTATATCACAGAGAAGAAAGAGTATGTAATGAATTATGCTTGTGTGTTTTCTAATGTATTTCTGCTTAGCCTTCATGTAGATGCATTTGTACCAGAGGAAAGAGTAGTGTTTGGGATGGACTTTATTTTCTTCAGGGAACTGGTGTATGATACACTAGTAAAGATTTCTTTTGCCAATATATTTTAGAAAGTTTTACAGTTTTCCTTTTTTAACAGCAGAAAGTTACACAACTCATTCCAAGGAGATGATTCTTCTGTCTTTAAAAGATACCTTCGATTGTTACATGGTTTTATACTTTCCCTTTTCAGTATACTTGAGGAGATTTTGCTCCAAACATACTCTAAAAATTGTTGCAGAATCATCCAAGCAAAACAAATGCAAATCTAGAACTGAATCTCCTAACAGTTCCACTTTTCTATTACATAAAGGTTGATACAACCCATGGAAAAATTAACACTTATAAATCCCAATTGCAATCAACACCCATAGCTATTCAACCTTTTTTAACAAATTAAGGAAGATAGAAAGCCTCGTGATTATTTTTTGTTCACGGCTTTTTTTCCAGACTTCAGAACTTCCTATTTTTTATGGCTAACTTTCTATTAATTCCCATAGTAAGAGCTACTAAGCCTTGTTTTAACACAAGCCCAAAATAATTTAAGTAAAAGTTGTACCTGAAGTCAATTTCATTTGTGTGGCTAACCCCATTCTAGGAATCATTTATCTCAATTCAGTTGAATCTAATTTTTTTACTGGATAAGTTAAATCACTTTTGCTGAAAATTAATATTTGAGTGAGTGATCTGGTGTGATTTATTACCATAGCTTAAAGGATCATCACCCACCAGCTAAGACCATGGGTAGAATTTGCCTGGCTCAGCACAGATATTGGTCATGAAGCTTGTCACCTTAGAAATCTCTAGGTAGCCACTGGAGAAAAATAAGTAGTTACACATGTTTCCTCCCACTAAATGAGTCACCTCAGACAGCTAAGATGAAAGGGGCCTCAGAACTGCCATTTGTTTCTTCCAATTGACTACATAGTCTGCAGTGACTATCTTAGACTTCTCTGCCTTGTAGCTGTGTAGATGAGATTAATCCTATGCTGCCTGTACCCTTCCAGCACAGCTGAGTTACCACCTGTAAGCAAAGCCTTCGTGTGGTTTACCCTAATGTGTTTTACTTTTGGGCTGGGACAGGCACAGGTGAAACGTGAGTCTGGTCACATGGAAGAGCTGATGAGCCAGACCTGCTGTGGGCTGGTGCTTGCAACTATTTGCTCACAGCCTCAACCAACCCAGTGTGTTGCAGTGCAAGCTGACACGTCCCAGAGCAGCTCCCCAGTGCCTTGTCCTTCTGCAGCAAGAGAATGGACCTTGTAGCAAGAAGACAAGGAGAGCAGGAATTGCAGCAATCCTGGTTTAACCTGAGTGCATTTGTAATCAGTTACCACAGCCTATAATGGGCTGAGCTATTAATAATTTACCAAGCTGTAGTAACCTGACTGTGCTCCATGTGTGTGACTGCAAGGGCTTTTGCAGTCCAGCTCCATGTGGATCAAACTGTGGTGATTGGAGACACTACTAACCTGGTCTGCCCTATCCCTCTGCCCAAATACATCACTGCCTCTGTAAGAAATGGCAGCGGGAGGAAGGATATGTCTTGTGCCACAGAAGCCCCTGTTTCATAGGCTGTTCTTTTAGAAAAATGGGATTTTGATAAACTATCAATTTGTAAAAGGGAGCAGCTGGGATGGGTGCATGCAGAAACATGCAATGAACAGTTCCATCATAAAAACTAGAGGTGAGTGTTGATGAGTCCTTTATCAGGCCTTTGGACCAACAACACACTGTGCACAGAGTCCAAGCTTTGTGTTGCTGCGTGGAGACACTCCTCACTCCTTACTAACTGGGAGTAAATCCTCTGATCCTGCTATATTGGGAATATTAGAGTGTCCTGGGTTAGTCTCTGTCTTCACAGGACAGCTCATGCAGGATAACCGTACTGAAGTGGATTATTGCCCTGGCAGTATCTAATTACTCTGTAGAGCCCAAGCTTGACAGATGCTGCATGACCTCAGTTCACACCACCACAGTGGTCAAAAGGTTGCTTTGCAGCTTGATGATTCAGGTCCTTTTAAGACAGATAAGTCTGGCCCTATCCTGTCAGTACACCTTCCAAGAGTAAGTGAGGAGGTGAAGCCCTTTGTGTAAGTCCTTCTTAAATGAATAAAGCTTGAAGGTCTGGCAGAGTATGGACCATCAGGGCACCTTCAAGTTTCCCCAGCTGATTGATCCTGCCCTGGCTGCAGGGGGTCTCTTGGTGTGAGCACTGTTTTCTAGTGCAAACTATAAAAAAAGTTCTTACCTGAGACAGGTAATCCCTTAAATTACTTAGCCTTGGATTCACAAATGCCTGACCAAGATAAGTTCAACAGTTAATACTTGAGAGGTATTTAAGAACAGGTATTAGCCTGGAAATGATGAAAAGCAAACAAAGTGATTAAAGACAAAAAAGTGTGCCAGATACATTTTTTGCATCTTAGAATGAATTTGCCAAGTATCTCTAATTTTCTGTTTGTTTATACAGCTTGTTCAGTTAGTTTTCCCAGGCCTGGTGACAAGAAAGCGGACCACAGCAGGGAGTATCAGGTACTGGGTTTGTGTTCTTTTGAAAATGTTATTTATAAGTATTCTAATAAAATTTTAAAGTGGCTGACTTTTCAGGCCCAACACTGTAATATGGCAGCTGTATTGTTGGTTGCAAGTCTGTAACACAAGATCCAGAGGAATTCATGGTGTAACCAAGGACATTAAAATAGAGTTAATTCCATGAAAACCACCACATCAGACCTGCTTTGGTAAGGCATGAATTCCAGATTGGAATGCTATTTAAAATACCTTAGTGCTCCAATTTGTACTGGCTATTAACAGCATGGTTTGCATGAAGCATCTGCCAGACATCACAGCCTTACTGAGAGCTCTTCAGACACTGCATCTCTAGGCCAGGGAAGACTGGCTCTGGGATGCACAGGGGTGGCACCACCCATGGTGAATGTCTATATTGTGCTTTTTGTCCTTGGACACATCCATGGAGTGACCCAGCATATACTGATACTCATGGTTAATGGAAATGCTGCACAGTTTCAAACCATTTAAATCAGACAGCTTTGGGTCCTCCTCCTAAATGTCCTTTCTTTTCCCTTCTCTCTCTTCTAGAGCCCGGAGAGTTTGATGCTTTTTCATATCCAAAGTTATACTCGCAGGCTGAACATCTAGACTAGGAAAAAGGATGTTTTAAGGTCATTGAGACTGAATAACTTGACAAGGATTTTGTGTAGCTGTCAAGTATGGGCTTTGAGAACAACATGCCCTTACTTGATCTGTGACTTGTCTCCACTAGTCTGGACTTGCTATCAGCTTGAGCCAGGAGATTCTTTACCTTGGGGGTACCTCACCTCAGACACTCCTAGGCTCCTCCTCACAACAGACAGGATTTGGGATGGTGTTTGGTAGCTTCCATGCTCTTCCCATCAGCAGAAGGTTACCTGCTCCTGGCTGCAGGTGGCCCCAAACCACGGCACTGCTCCCCTGGCTCCTGGTGGCCCAGCCTGGGAGGAGCCAGCTGCTAGCACCTTGGTAGCACAGGTGGTGGCTCTTGCTCACTGAGCTCAGGTAAATCTTAGAGAAGGTCTGGCAGTTTTCTTGAGTTTTAGCTTGCCATGACACCGATGGGCCATCCAGTCACTGAGCTACTGTAAATGGCCAAGGAACAGCTGCACTAAGTCCTTCAGCTTCCGTGGGGATATGGGGACCTCTATCTGCTAAGAATCTGGTTCCTGACTTCACTAACTGTCCTGTACAAATCTGAGGCACTCCATTCACTGGCTTAAGTTTTATTTCATTTAGAAGAGGGTATCATTGCAGGACGAAAACTGTTAAAAGGAATTTGTAAAATGTTTGTGTAATTATTTTCTGTTTGGGAAAATAAACATTCAACAGAATTTAAAAAACAAATATAGCTTTTTCTACTTGATCGTTTCTTGGTTAAATAAAATGATCATCTGCTTTCAAAAGAAGATTATGAATTATTTGCTGACTCGTTGAAAATCATACAGTTCATCTTTTTTAAATTTTCTAGATATCATTATGATGGAATAGCTATCAAGAAGGAGTCTTCATTTTATACACGTTTTTGCTGTCTTCTGTATGAACAAAATTGTCTCAGGTTTGTTTTTTAAAATGTTTTAATCAAAAAATGTCACATGACAGTCTGTATGTTTTCTGTCCATGAAAATCTGTAAATCATCTGTTGAACACTGACAGTAGCATTTTATTTTTCTTCTCATTATAAATACTATGAAAGTGTTGTGCCATTAAGTGCTGTGCCCTAATATACAAGCTGCATTTTGGAAACAGACACTGCCTAATTATACTCCCTAAAATTGGACATTTTAGCCATGTAAATCTTAAGAGCAGGAACTCATGCTGAACCTAAAAGAAGGGCTTAATATATTGAGACTCTGAATGGGAGCTCAAAAAAAGCATTGAAATGGCTTCTTGACATTCTATCACCTTCTTCATTAAACAGTAGGCTGAAGAAATGTATTAAAGTATAAATGACTGTGCTGTTTTGAGGAGTCATACACACAATCATGTTATCTGGGATTTTTACTACTTGAAACGGTACTTCAAAAACACTTCATTCACTTAGTTTTAAAATATGAGATTTTAAAATCACCTCTTGTGAGAACATCAATAAGAAAATGTGTAAAGTAAAAATGGATTGCAAAACTTAAAAGCCTAAAATGAATATAAGATACTATGGTAGGTTAAAAGGTAGACAGGAGCATGTTGTGGGCAGGAAAGGAAGAATTTTCATGGTTGAGCTCATGGTTCAGATAAACAAACCACAGGCTTGAATTTCTTCCCAGAAAAAAAAAAAGAAAAAAGAAAAAAAGAAAAAGAAAAAAAAGGAAGGGAAGGGGAATGCTGCCATTCTGCAACAATTTTACACTCCTTTACACTGAAGAAACAAATTAGGTGCAGTCTATGCCTTGGACTTTGAAGACCAGGTTTGTATCCTCATTCTCTTACAGTCTTGTACTTACTTTACTGTGTATATGGGTAGATTCTGTAATTAGGTTTCCATTCTTTAATGGGGAGATACAGCACTATTCCATGGCATGAATGCTAGGGGCATATAAGGACTCAGGTATCTGGTAATGCTGAAGCTGTTTCAGTGATATTTTATAAAATATTTACTTAATTGAGTGCATGCTTTGGAAGAACACAGAAAAATTACACCCATAGGTTTGTTGCCTTTCTTCACAGGTTTCATGGCAGGTAATGTTGCAGAAGTCCATAGAGGGACAAGGGTAAATGTTGAGACAGGACAGAGGATCAGGTTCTGTAGATGATCGATTGGCAGCCTGTTGTTTTGAGACTAAACAAATTATTAATAGGAAATTTGAGGCTGGTTTCCCATGTCATGCTTACTGAAGTGATATCCTTCACTTCCTCTGTACCCAATATACCCAGAAAAGGCCTAAGGTTTGACATCCACAATGAGGAAAAGTCTTGTCCACTGATTAAGGGATGCTACAGGTCTCTGGCTAAGTCTCTGCTGGTCTTTCCTTTTCAGGGAAAGAAAGGTGTTTCCCTGCAGCATCACTTAAAAGTAGCAATCTTGATGGGCATAAAAGGAAAGCTGATGGTTCTGGTCATATGAGAGCTGAGAGAGAACAGAATGATTTGAATTGTTGCTCTTTTTTCCTCCCAATGTAGAAACATGAGGAAAAAATTTATAAAGTAGGAGTAACCAAAGAAGCAATGTTAGCTGAGTTTGGGGCAGGTGCAGAAAGAAGGACTTTAGCCACTGCTGGGAGACAGACACACTACATATGCCAGCATAAATTCTGTCTTTGGCCCTCCTCATGGAAATGAGCTATCTCCTCTATGGCCTGGGGAACACCCTGTAGGTCATGCTAAACCATGGGAGCTGCTGCCCTGGCTGCAGGGAATAGGATGTACATTCCAGGGAAAGGGCTGACATCAACCAGCCCTACTGATCTGGATATTGGTTCTTAAGATAAACATCTGTCCTATTGAGAGAAGGCAGAGACAGTTGGTGTTCTGCAGCCTGGAGAAGAGAAGGCTCCAGGGAGACCTTATAAACACCTTCCAGTACCTAAAGGGAGCCAACTGGAGAGCTGGGGAAAGACTTTGGACTGAAAGAGGGTAGGCTTTGATCGGATATTAGGAAGAAATTCTTTACAGTGAGAGTGGTGAGGCACTGGAACATGTTGGCCAGAGAAGCTGTGGATCCCCATCCCTGGAAGTGTTCAAGGCCTGGTTGGATGGGGCTTTGAGCAACCTGGTCTAGTGGAAGTTGAACCTGTCCATGGCAGGGGTGTTGGGCTGGGTAACCCTTGATGGTCCCTTATAAACCAAACTATTCCATGATTCTGTAACTTTTCAGAAATTAAAAAAAAATTATAAAGATTGTATTCAGACAAAGATCATCTTTCTAGCTGCAATAGAAAAGTCCCTTAACTACAAAATTATCTTGTCTGATGCTTCCTTCATTGAAATAAATTTTAAGAAGACAAGGTGTTGAGTGAAGCCAGACAGCTGAAATTAAAACAGCTTCCACTCTAAATGCAGCTACATGTCCCTGTCCCAAGCCAATATGCAGGCCCACAACACCTGGGCAGATGGGTGTCACAATTACTGCTTATTATCTCATATAGCACAGCAGGAAAACAGAGAAAAAGCAGTAGAAAAGCACAAAACACAGCCAGAGAAGGATGAGTAGCACAACTCTGAAAGAAATAATTAGGTCACATACTAAAAAAGCATCTGCTTCAACCAAATAAGTGAGTTAATTTCCATTTTTGTGGAGTTTTGTAAATTTTTTGCAATTAAGTTATGAAGGAAATAACTCATCTTTACTGTCCTATCATTAGGGTTCAGTACTTTTTGAAATTACTGTTAATTTTTCATGATCCAATAAAACTGATAAAACCAGCAATGGAAAAGTCTAGATTTTTTTTTACTTGAAAAATTGAAATTTTGAAAAAATAATTAAAACTTGAAGACTTTTTTTACCTGCAAGAAGAAATTATGTTCTCATATAAGTAATCATATGTATAAACACAGCAGGGTATTTGACCTATAATCTCAATTTTTGCGAGTGCATTTGTATGGAAATTTCAAAATCAGTTTGAAGATTTTTAATGTACCATTTCAGTGCAGTCCAGTGCCAGTCTGTTGTCCAGACCCCTCTAATGGGATAACTTCTCTGGCTTGTTGCCATTTCCCTCAGGCAGAGGCCAGGGATATCTGTTTCAGTAGTGAAGGTGTTCTAAATAACTACTGCGCCCTCCCATGCCTGAATAAAATCTAACATGCAGATGCTTTTTCTGTCACACCTACCAGAGAGAAAAGTGGATCCCTGAGCCCAGTTGAGAGACCACAGCATCCATCCAGCCTGTGGGCTGGCAAAGAAAAGAATGGTTTCAAAACTATGAACCACTCCTTCTAATTACTGAAAAGGATATTTCTTGACCCTGACAGCCAGCAACTGACATGGTGCTGGTAGTGAAGAATTAGTGAGGAACAGTGAAGGGTCTGGCAGCTTGGGATCTATGCTTGTTGGTGTCACAGAAAAGGCAGTAAGATTATAATGGTTTGCCTTTAAATACAAAGAAGGTGTTTGCATTTTGATATTCGGTGGGACCTCAGATGTGTCGGGGTTGGAATATATTCACACAAAGAGTGATGAGGATGGTTTTACACAGCACCTGTGAATTGGTTCATTTAGAAATCTTCAATTCTTTGAAGACATGTGTACCACAGCTCTGATGATGGTGCTGTGAAAATAGTGTAAATATATGCAACAGTAGTCAATGAGGTCTCCAAATGTATTACAGACATGAGGGGATATGTTATTTACTGATTCGTATTACAGTGTTCCCTCTAGAAATGGGAGCTTTGAGGACAAACTCTCCCTAAAATGGTTCCTGGTCAGGCTCAGAGTACAGCGGTGTTTAAAATATGTCATTGAATTTTGGTTCTATAAGAGTTGCTTTTTTGGTTCTAGTAATAAACAAGCTTTAGGCTCCTGACTGGCTAGTGAAGCAAACCTATTATTTTTTCATTTTAAAAAATTGATTTTGCTTCTAGCAAATTAACTTTTCTAATCTCTGTGTAATCTGAGAATCAACAGCATGCACATTCACCACTTTCCCTCCTCTCATTTTTCTTTTGTCCTTCCCCTTTTTGTCTCTGTTATTCTTTATTTCATCCCCATTGTTGTATTTCCCATTTTAGCTTTAGTTCCCACCCCATAGCATCACCTAAACTCTGCAAGAGAGATGGTGAAACTCCTTGTGATTGTTTTGTCACCCACTTTCCCCTTGTCCCACCCATCTCCTCTTTTGTGTGCTCTGTCTTTACCCAGGCACTGCCCTCCGGGGGAAGTGAGCATCTCTGATGTGCAGCCAGGCACCAGGTGAGTCCCAGCCCCCTTTACTAACAGTGGGAGCACACAGAACTGTTTGTACGTGTTCTGTAGGTATTTGCACTGAGCCATCACTGAGCTCCTGGCTGGCTGCTGGGGCACAGAGGATTCCTTGTCTCTCCTGGACGTCCCTGTGTCAGGGGAGTGGGGAGCCCGGCTGCCGAGAGAACCAACGCACTGGAGGCGAGCGATGCTGATACGGGTTGCCATAGCAGCAGCAGCAGAAGATACAGCTGGCCGCCTTCTCAGGGAGAGCAGGGGCTGGAAAATATTCATTAATTTGATTTCACAGGCTTTAGAAATCTGCAGCAACGACCTATTTGAAAGAGGCGTTATGAAACCTCTCTGCTTACATGTGTTTGCTTTGTCCAGCACCACTTCTAAAATGTTCAGGGGGAAGAGTCACCAGCACTACCAAACATTCTCAGCATGAGTGTTGTGCCCTGTCTTGGGCAGCCAAATTGGTTGTTTTGCTGGAGCACAGCCTTCATGGCACAGAGTAGGGCAGAGGGAAAGGTGGCAAGGGCCAGTCCTGTGGATGGCAGAGAGTGGAGAGAAGCATTTTCAGTGACTGGAGTTTACAGGCAGATAAGTTGTTACATTTTGTTCTCTGTCCCTTCAGGACGTATGGTGGTACCATGGTTTGTAATGCATCACAGCAGTGAAACCCAGTAGCCAGGGTCTGATTAGATTGCCTGAAACCCTTCTAAAGAGTCAAGTCTAACAGGACCCTTGAGTTTGAAATGCCTTCATAGACAGTGAGCAGGTGTCAGCAGCAGATGGAGGCTTGATTGGAGACATCCAATTTTTGCAGCATGTCCCTTTTACTAGCAACATTGCCTCTCCCTCTGCTACCACTAGCCTCAACAAAACAGACAGGGAGAGAGCTAGGAGAAAGTACAGCAAGAAAGCAGCCTGTTGTGCCTGCTTTCAGCAGCAAGCCAGTGGTCAAGCCTTTGCAGGTCCAGCTAAATTCTGCCTGTGTGGAACACCACGGCCAACTTGCAAAGTAAATGGGAAGCAGTCAGAAACAAAATGCCATCTAAACTTATGTGTGATGCAGAAAATGTAGCAACTGTGAAACCTAAGCAAAAGGGTTATAATGTTTTTGTTATTTTCATATTTGTAATAGTTATTAACATTCCAAACAAACTGCAACTACAAATACAAACCCATGGTTCTGGTGCAAGAAGTTCAAAGAGATTGCACTGTTAAATGGTCAATTATCATTAAAATGAATGTTTCAGTTTAATCTTAAAATTTAGAAGTTGGTCCCAGATTTGTTAGGAAATCATGGGATTACCAAATGATAGGAAAGAGAGCGGGATTTGTTTCCCAAATACAATTCTCCAACCTAGTGTAATTATCCAGAAGTGTAGTTATATAAGCTCATTTTCCTACTAAATACAGAATAAATCAGTGCGTTTTCTAATGTTTGTTTGGTTTTTTTCTGTTATATGTTTTATCACAGTAGAAGTTCCTGGAGTTCTGAAAATGCAGCTGATTACAAGAATAGACAAAAAAAAGGAACAGTGAGTTTCAGATATGTTAGACATAACAAAATGTCTATCTGTGTGTTTAATTATAACTGCTATCTAATATGTTCTGATGAAATACAGCTAGCCCATCTTCTTCAAAATAATCTGGGTCTGTGTAATCTCACTACAAGCTTACTTCCCCCACTCCTATTTCACCCATTATCTAAATGTTTTTGTTGTTTTAATGTCAACTCAAATAATTTTGTCTGTATTGAGAGCAGAAATTGTGGCTGAGAGATTAGGCTTTGAATAGGGGAGTTAGTGGGGAACAACATTCCTTGCCTGAGGCCCATGTTAACAGACCCTCATGCTGTTGAGACAGTGCCTTTTCAACATGCTCAGAGTTTATTGTCATGAGAAGTATTTAAATACTAGGAAATTATTAAGAAAAAAGAGCACAATCCCTGCCCACTGAAAAGGGCAGATGTAAAACTAACCTGTGGCAATGCTCCCCTCAGTGAGCTGTCATGGCCTGACACCAGCCTTGTTGGATGTTAGCCAGCAGAGCCTGAGCAACAAACTGATGTGGACAAAGGGAGGAAAAATGAGAGGCTGGATGTCTGTCTTACTTCTGCAGAGTGCTTGGGTGCAGCAATGAGTGCTGTGACAATAACAGCCAGTGGGGAATGTGCTTCATCCCCACAGCACAGCACACTATCTGCAGCCTTATCCAGGGGGTTACGAGTGTGACATGAGTGCTATAGAAAATACATATGGAAGATATGTATAGCATTAAATATTTACTGGTTTTGAAAAGAAATTCATGTATAGATTAGGATTTAAGTGTTTTGGCAGCCCTTCTTGTTCTTTCACCCACTCCTATTTTCTAAATAAAGACAAACATTTATCTAAAGAAATACATCTTATTATAAAATCACATCCTACAATTTCAAGAAAATACTTAATACCTTTAACCAAACTGACAAAGTAATTGCAATTTTTTTTTATTATTTTCCAAAATAAATTCTGATGCATCAAGAGTAAGAATTTGCAGTATTATCCGTCTGTCATTTATCTGAAGACTGAACAAGAGACATTTCATTACCTTTCTCCTGATTTCAACGAGTTCTTCTTTGGAGAGCAAACACAAAGTGAGACATACCCCTATGAACTGGTATGTTCAAAGTACATGGCCATGAAACAAGTTAGCTCTTTTCCTGTGAGATCATTTTGTACCCTCTCTTTGGTAACAGATTGCACTGCTTGCCAATGACTACTACAACTACTGTCAAGTTATTTTACAAATGGTGAGAGAGACCAAGTTTGACAAGGTATGCCTTTTCTTTAATAACATTGACAACAGCAAACAACTGTAAGGGCAAAATTGTGTCTGTGTAGCTTATTTACTTGATGGTTTGAGCTAAGGTAGATGATGATTTATGGACAAAAGGAGCATTCAGTCAAGTTACTTTAAAATTCTGAACTAACACAACATACTCCAAGAATCTGAGTTTGTAAGCATATCCTGAGCCCTCCTGGCACATCAGTAAGTCTGAGCTGAGCACATAACACATAGCCATGGATACATATCTTTAATTACATCCTCATATCCATGGCACAGTTCTTTGTTTCTTTCTCCTTTGTACACTGCCTGGTGAGGTTCAGCTTGTTGCAGCTTCCTCAGCAAACTTCCACTTACACTGGAGCCCAGCCAGGCTGGGTCCAGGCAAAGAGCTCATCTCCATGGTCATTCATTTGCTTCTGTGTTTGTGTATTGTCTTACTGAATTGTATTTCACATTCCACAAGTGTAAAATCACTGAAAATTCATAAAGGGCTTTGTGTGACAGGTGGAAGATTGTATCATGTCATTCTGGACATCTCTGCAGCCTGAAAGAATAGACCTGATGTGCCTGCCAGATGTGTGCCAGCTGTTAAAAAGATATGATAGGTATCTATTCAAGGTACTGCACACACATTTGCTTGTTATAATTATGCTGTTACATGTTTGTGTCTTTTTGGTAGTTCTAAGGAGAAGGTCCCTCTCTTTAGTGCTGTACAATGGGATTTTCGTTTATTCCTCAATTCTATCTCTTGGCTTCTTCTGAGACAGCCCAGTATGGTTTTGGTTTTGAGTTGAATTTGGGATAGCTTCCATTTTGCTCCTATATATTAATTTGAAAGTTCCTAATATCCATGGAGTGTGCTGTTACAAATGTGGTCTGTGCTTCTGGCATGAGGTTATGTGACTGAAATTTCAACTGATGATGGTTTTCCAGATTATGAGAGTTACTTTTCCTTCGAGAACACTACTGCATTTCTCAGTGACCTTCCACATAGAAATATGCAGTTTTTTGTTAAAAATAATTTGCTTATTTCTAGCAGGTTATTAAGTATTGTCTAGAAATTAATTCAGGAAGCAACTCTGATTTACTCTTAGCAACTCTAAATTACTCTTAGGATCTCTGTCCTTCTGCTAAAAAAGGTAGCTTAGGTCGTACTTAATTGGAAGAAAAAAATGGGTTTCTTTACACTTACATTTAAATTATCAATATAATTTTATTTCATGCTGCTGTAAATATCTGTGCTACACCAGTCAAGTGCAGCAGCATGAATTTGTATTCTAGGAATTGGAGAACATCCTACTTCCTGATTTCCTGGAGGAGGTGCCTGCACAACACATAGACTCAATCAGATCATTCAGTGAAAATGTTAAATGTTGGATGCTTAATTCTTTGGGAGGTTTTCCATTACTGCTCCAAACATCCAAGTCTAATGGTAGGTTTGAGTAAGAGAGATATTTTCAAAATAATCTTTGGTTAAACTGCAGAGAAGATTGTATTACAAAACTCTTAAATTATTTTTTAAAAGTTTAGCTGATGCAACAGTGATAGTAGCAACAACTAGAGTTACTTGGGACACAGTTAAAAATGGTCTTGCATGATGTATGAGAACAAACTTAAGCCAAAAGTATTCCCAATTCATGGTAAATTGAAATGTACTTAAATCTTTTTACAAATCTGTCTCTTGCCATGATTTCTTTGGCTGTGTAGACGACCAACAACATGCAGCATGCCCTCTGAAACTCAGATATTATTGTGCTTTTTTCCTCTTACAAGTGGCTTTTTGCTGATGAATTAATTAGTGGCTGTGGCAGTCCAATACAAAAGGAAAAAAGCCACAGTCCCACAGGAAAAATATGACTGATATTAGAAGATGATTGGAAAAAATCTGCTCTCTACAAAACTGTGCTGTATGTGTGTGTTTGTAAATATGTACACACACACATATTTATACCTATTAAGCTGAAGATTCTGACTAAAACATCATGTTGCTCAGGTGCTCATTGAGTGAAGACCAACTCCACAGTGGTAAATCAGGGCTCCTGTGTAGGCAAAAGTTTGTGTTAGGATTCATATGCTCAATATTGCAGACAGACTCAATTTGGCATTTCTTACATTTGAGAGCAAACATAGTAATGTGTTTTTAACATGTGTGTATACAGAAGTGTATGTAATTAACCAGCTGTGACCCTATGTATATACATCCTGGTCTTTCTGGTTTGTACAAACATCACAGAAACGCAAATTTTCACTTGAAAATCAGTGTCTGCCTACAGAAGTTGCTTTATACTTGATTTTCCTGCAACTGAAAATCAGTTATTTTACTCTGAGGAAGGGTATTCTTGGACCATGCTTTTCATAATTACATGTAACATATTATAAATAGGATAAAAGTAGAACAAAAGAAACCAACTGCTATCAACAGTGCTGCAGAATTATAGATGCATAGAGGTGGAAATGTAAACAAAACACAGTGGGTTTACATTTAACATTGCTTTCATTCACCTGAAACCATACAAGTAAAAGAGCATTAGTCTTAATTAGGAAGTATTAAATGTAAGAAAATATTGAACGACTTTTTCCTGTACATCATGGATTAATAGATTCACAGTGAAGGAGAAGTGGTGAGCTGGGCAGCTTCTCCTTGCAAGCTTTGACTGCAAGGGTCCCCAGCCCATCCCATAATGCTCACTCAATGCCCCTGCTGTGCCCTTATTACCCTCCAAATCTCCCCTAGGGAACTACTTTCTAACCCAAAAGATCTGCCTTCATTAATGTATTTTAGACTGTAAAATATTAATGATGTAAAACATCTGCCTCTTCTTCTTTAACAGAAGCTAAAGAGTTTGTAAAAAGGCTCAGGAGACAGACAGACCTTTGCAACGTGGTCAAGGTATGATCCAGAATTCATGAAAGAGCTGCTGGGAATCTCATTCCTGCCAGCAGTTTGCACTATTTTGGAAATGTTCCATTGTATAACAAGTACAGCAGCATGGATGTTCTTACCTGTACACCAACCATGTTGTGCTCACAATCCTACCTGTCTCTTCCCACACTGTTAAGCATGCTGAGGGAACATCTTCCTCCCTCTGGATTCTTCTGAAAAAGCTTCTGAGATGAAGCTGATGGTACTCCATGGAGAAGAGAACACAGTAGTTGGAAGGGTCAGATGACAGTTTCCAGTATCCTTGCCCATCCATGCCAAAGCTAGTCAAGAGCACATGCTAGAGCATTCCTTCCATTGGTGTCCTTGGATCCCTCCAAATCCTTAGGTTTTGAGGTGGTCTGGGATATAGCAGAAAAAGGAAGGTCACAAATAGGAAAGAAAGCAAAAGAGAACAGGTGGTATATCCTCTCTTTCAAACGTGTACAATATTTTCCCAATATGCCATCTGATTTTAATCATTACTCAGATGGAAGAAGGGAAGCAGGGAGAAAACAAGGGAGTGAGGAAGGGAGGGACAGGAGGAACTGCAGCTTCTTGGACCACTAAATGTGGCTTTCCCTTATGGGAAAACTTAATCACCAGCAGCACACAAAACACACCCTCCACTTACTTTCAAAAGTAAAAAAAACCCAAAAAACAAAACCAAAAAACCCAGACATGCATAACGGTGCCTACCCAGGCAAAAAGTTGACTTCCATGAAGTACTGAGCACTCACAGTTTCCATTTACTGCAGCAGCCCTTGGAGATACTAATACCTGAAAATCTCATCTTTATGTACTTCTTTATGCATTGAAGAGCATGATCCAACAAGATCATGAGAGTCACCTATTTCCAGACATTTGCATTTGATTTGCATACTCAGGCTCCAAACCATCCTTCTTCAAGTCATGACGTTGAAGGGCTGGTTGTAGCTCTTTCAGTCTTCCTTCCCTATTCTTAATGCGTGGAAAAGCTGTGGAGTCAAAATTGGATTTAAACCCTCAAGATTTAGAGCAAGAGAATTGCAGCAACTGGGGGAAATTCTCTAGAAGAAGACTCTGGATGCTCTACATCGCTTTCACACTGTTTAGCAAACACAAATTGAACACAGCAGACCTGAGAATCAGGATTGAATTTACACTTATAACTCTCACAAGTAAATGTTGTTTGTACCTTCTCTAGAGCCTCTTCAAAACACAAGGGAGAAGTAAAAGAATTTTACTGTACTTGACATTTTGGGGTTAGTGAGTTCCAAGGTTTAATTATTTGTTGTATAAAAAATACTTCCTTTCATTATTTTAAAATTTCTACCCTTCAAGCAATTCTTCCCACAAACCTCCATCGCATCCTTCCTCAGTTATTTCCCTCTGAAGGTGAAGTTTATCTCATCTTCTCACACAGGAGTCATTTGATATTTCTAATCAACCTTCTCAGTTTTCTGTCTAAAATGCATCTGGAATTTCAACTAAAGACTAGTCAGAGCAGGCAAGAGTGCTCCTGATGACAAGTGCTAGACAGGCACTGTTCAGCTGCAACCTCTGAACCCTGTAACCATACTGTCCCTTGTAGAGTACTTTGCAATAATTCAGCCATCTGGTGAGAAAGTAAGAACAATTTTGGCAGGGTTAGCATTCAAAAGAGGAAAGGTAACTTTCTCACCATGTGTAGATAAAGCAGGCTGGCAGCTGCTACTACCTGGACATGTAGAAATAATTAGAGCATGAAAAGGTGCAAATTCTCTGTGAGAAAAGAGTGTGAATATGATGCTTGTCATTTTCTGGGGATGATTCCTGAGTCTAGTAAGTTGCATTTGAGTGTTGAGAGGGCTGGCTCTCAAGTCATTTTAGAGAATCATGTTTGGTATTGTGAAATCCAACGGCTGAAGGGGGCCAGTCTAAAGTGTTGGGGAATGGAGTCAAGTATTAGCAGCCTACTGAAGATGCTGCCCCAGTAGTTCCCAGCCTTTGGGTCATGTATTCTTTTTACAGGCTCTTTTTCTGTCACTGGAAACTCCAAGTCAAATAAGAAAAATGCTTTTTCTTTAACTTATATGAAGGAGATTGCTGAGTAAGAATCAGATTTAGTTTGGTTTTTCAAAAAAGTTAGCAGAGTGATGAAAAATAGCTGTATTGGTAATTTTTGCAAAGAAATGGTCAGCTGCATTCATTGCTGCTTGTGAGGTCATGTTAAGCATCTGATGAATGGGATTTGTTAAAACATGTAAGAATCCTGGAGTTTTCTGGAATTTTGCAAACCATATTTTTCCTCTGAAAAGCCCAACTGGACAAGGGTTATTCACAGAAAAGTCTGAAGTCTGAAAAAGGCTTTAGGATCATACTGATTTCATTATGGAAGTGTAAATGTAATGTATTTGTTAACAAAATTTAATGGATTCAGATTTAGTTTCCTTGACTGTTTTCATAGTTTCATCAAGAATCTTAAGGAATATTGTATGATATTAGCAACTAATTTTAAAAAGTGAAGAGATGATGATAAATATTAGTCTGAATTGTTTGCAGTATCTGAATAGTACTTTTTGAGACAAATATGAAGACAGATTTATTCACAAATTACTCATAAGCAGATAAATGGTATAAAATACCAACTACTATTGTTTTAACTAACATAGTATTTCTAATGTTATTTTTACTCTCTCAAAGGCTTAAGCAACTTGAGAAAACTTGCCATTGAATTAAATTGCAACATGAATTAAGGACAGATAACACTGAGGGAAAGTCATCCCTGATA
>VZTT01062985.1:38407-49403 GCA_013400855.1 Buphagus erythrorhynchus | reverse complement strand
TCCTCAGAGCCCTGTCCAACCTGATTGTGAGCATTTCCAGAGATGGAGCATGTACCAGATCTCAGGGCAAGCTGTTCCAGGGTGTTACTTAGTCCACAGCTGTAACCCTACAGCCAATTACTCCAGCCCCTTCTTAGTCCTTCAGTTACCAGCATGCCTATGAAAGTTGTTAGCTTTCAAGAGAAGTAACCCATCTTATTGACCTTGATGCATTCTGGGTTTTACTGGGAATGAAAATAATACATATACAGTCCATCAGGCAAAACCTGAGTTTAAATAGCCAAGCTTCATTTTCTTAGAAGCCTTTATCCCATGTTTAAGCTAAAACAGGATCTAGACAACAGATAACATGTTTCCTGCACCCTACTCGGGCAGGTTGCTGACACAGTTGTCCATGTGGGCAATTAGGTGTGTAATGTGCTGCAAGCATCAACCAGGAATGAGTATTTTATAAAGCAAACACTCCACATCATTCATTTGGGATGTGCAAGTTTCCCCTGCTGATTCATGTCAAATCAATTCTACGTACTGTTAGAGTACAATGGTGCAGTAAGAAACACTGATAATTGTATTAAACAGAGGCACTACTCTGTGGTGCTAATACACATAGAGTGGAGTTCAAAGCCCCTCGGTGCCTGTGTGGCCCATCCTGCCACCCCTGGGGATAGTCATCCTTTAAAGCCACAGTGCTGGGAACACTAAGCCTCCTTGTCAGAACAATGTTCCAGAAGAAATCAGATGACTGCAGCTTTTAAGTCAGTCTGGCAGAGGCTAGGGTTGAGGAAAGGGCAGGGGAATGGCAAGCACCGTGAAATAAAACACAGGGTCCAAGTATAACAAAGCTATGTGTTGGAAGCAGGAGGGGTGATTAGTAGTCTTGCCCAGAGGTCACATCTCATGGAGCTCCTTGTGGATAGGGCAGGACCTCTTTGCAGCAGGCACAGTACAAACACAGCTGAGGAAGAGGTGCACTGCCCTGGCATCCATGTGCTCATGGGGCAAACATACATTGCTGCTTCAGTGTCAGAAAACAGCCAGCTTTATGAGCTGAAACACACTTCTCTGCCTTCCTTTAAAAAAGACAAGTCTCCACTATCAAAAGGCAGAATTGGACTCAGTTATTCTGCCATTCTGATCTTAATGGGCTTCACGCTGTTGGCATTATTAGACAAGTCTTTACAGTGTGGGTGGAAGCAGAAAGTCTGCCAAGAGCTCCAAAACTATGTGAAGAATGGGGGTTTCTGATGAGAGCCTCTGATGATGAATCTCCTGCTACTGCATTCGTGAGAACAGGGCAGAAGTCTGAGCTCTGCTCTACCTTTTCTCTGCTGACAGTGTTCTCACTGCAGGGTTGGAACAAAAATGCAATGATTATAAAAAGTGACACGATCAATGATCCATACAAGGGATAAAACAAGGCAACTACCTTGTCAAAATGATATGAGGAACGGTTATAGCAAAAAAGCAAATAGCCTCCGTGATGCTTTTTTTTCCTCGCAAAAGTAGGTTGAAGAAACCAGGATACATCAAAGCTGACAGTTCATTGAATCTAGCAGCAGTTCAAAGGTAGAATGTCTTGTCCATGCTGTGCAGAGCTCACACCCACTATCTGCAAGAGATAAGAAACAAGGAGCATGGACACCTCACACAGAATAAAGGAGTGAACTGGTTGTTCTTCCAGGTTTCAGGGGATGCTCTATGCAGCCCCCTACAAAGGAAATCCACATAGTTAATGAGAAACTACTGTAATAAAATAAGAACCCCCTGGCTGGCAGGTGGCATAAAGGAATTATGTAAAAAAATACACTTCACTGAGCCTCTAATGCTTCTACTGGTATACAATAAAAAGACGAGAAAAGCTATTTACAAAGACCATCCATGTGTGTTAAGTCCACGCAAAAAGCTCTGTTCAAGTGAAAGGTGAGGAAGGTGTCAGGATATCACCTATCTGGACCTAAAGCTTCAAAGCAGTTTTTCTCAGTGATAACTGCATCTGGAGTTTAGTGCATTTCAGCTCAGACAATTTTTAACTTTTCTAATTATAGCATGTTGGTAGTGATACTATAATTATGAGAACAGAGGCACTCTCATATTCATGCCTAGAAGAGCTGCTGATGCTGAGGAGAGCTGGTAGCAGCAGTAAATATCCTCAGCATACACAGAACTACTTTAGTTCTTGTTAAAATATATGTAAGGGCTCAGGTGCCTGAAGCTGACCAATTGGGTGTGCAGGAAGCAGGAGCTAAAAGCTCTCAGTCCCCAGCAAAAGCATAGCATGGTACCTTTGATCTGCAAAGGTTTAGACTCATGAGCTTCATTTCTCATTTCCAACAGAAAGAAAGAGCAGAAACAACTTAATTCTGCAGCTTGATGTGCTAATTCATTAAAGAGCAGTAAGTTGGCATTTCTGAGTTCCAGCTGTTTTGTCCTGACCCAGAGAAGCCATTTTGGAGATGAAAGGGTCCAGGGACATCCCACAGCAGCCATTCCCACACAGAGGCTGGGGGCAGCAGTGAACAAGTCACAGCAACTTTCAATTTTAGAAAAATTCAGTGAATAAAATTACTCCAACAATAAAATAAAAACAGCCTTTAGTCCAACCATACTAAAGAGCTTCCTTTTAAATGAGAACACAATTACAAGAATACAGATTAATTCAATTAGATACAGATTTTGTATTTAAAGTTATCAAATCATAACAGTATAACTATTAGATGGTGATACAGTCAAAGAAGAAAATGAGATCAAATTCAGAAACAAAATATTTTGCCACAGAAATCATGGAAAAAATAAACCTTAAATGCAAGAGACAAAACTGTAGCAGGACTCAAAAAGCAGAACTCGCCTCATTTACAATGGAGTTATGAGGGAAGCAGTCAATATGACCCACATCTATCACCTCATCAGCACCATGAAGCTAAGTAGGATGGATATGGATGTGAAAGATCACTATGTAGATTCTGGTAATAGTGTAATCATGCCATCCTCTTTTTCAAACAGACCAATAAACATAAGAAATCCTAATAATTGTTAGTCAGACTTTGCTGCTCAAGTACTGAAATGAAAATTTGTGTAAAAGAATTGGAAACAAAAATTACAGCAGACAAATAAACAGGTTTTAGCAGACTGCAGCTTGAAAATGCTAAAAATGAAATAAATTATGAAGGCGGGAAGTTGGAAAGAAGACTACAGACCAAATTATGTACCAGAGGCACAGGAGAAATGTTAGGTGTCATCAGAATAGGTGTAAGGCTTAATGAAAAAAACATAAAACTAAAAGATGAGACTGTAAGCACAAATGGTTTTATACATAAAAGACAAGTCTGGAGAAATTTCACCTCAGAAGCATTAAAAAAAATAGTTTTGGAAGCAAACCCAAGTATTTTAAGTACTATTTTCATGCTGAAGTAGACATTGTTTAAAAAGAGTTGTGAGGAAGGCAAGGCACTCAAAAAGAAATTAATGAGACTGACCAGAGCATTGTTTTAAATAGAATTTATTTTCAAAAGTGTAAATCAGGCTTGTTTCTTTGAAGACCAGTCCCCAGAGACTGCAGCCTTTGCTCAAAGCAAGAACTCTTCTTTCCCAGGACCCCATCATGACCTCCTGTGGATTTTAACATGGCTTTGGTTGGCAGTCACAGTCTCAACCTACACACTTGGGACGTGATGATCTGTGGGGCTGGGGATGTTCTTTTTGGCTGCTGACCTTGCACAGCAGGAATAGTTCAGTATCTTTGGATATTCTGAGGAAAATTGCACTCTACCTAAGGGTGAGGGAATGGATTCAGCAATCTCTAAGACTTTTGCTTACTTACAACCTCATGATGAGCCCATGAGGCTGCTCTGGATAGCGATCAGGAGTGTACCCAGTCTTCCCCTAGAGCTCCTTGGGTCATTATCAAAATTGCTCCAGGGGATGTGACATTTCTATACCCTTCTCCCATCTAAGTATTTCAAGTATGCTATGCATGCACACAGTGGGAAAGAATCCCAGCCCTGAGTTTACAGTGTGAGTGGTCAAAACAAGGTAAGAGTGAGGGAGGAACAGAGGAATATCCACCATTTTTTATCTCATTATGTACCTATCTTGTATTGTTCACAGCTGGGAAAAAAATGCATTCCTAGGAGAATAAAGCCAAACACCCATCCTTCCCAGGGAAAGGCAAAATACTTTTCATCTGACAAGAAGGGCTATGTTAAAATACTTCCAACACAAAACCTGACCTGGATTGGTTGCTATATCACTCATTAAAGATTATTCCCAATAGCTGGCAGGTTGCTGCTGGTAGCTTACAGCTGAGGAACCCACCCAGGGCCCCATCACAGTTCTCCTGAGGTCAGCAGCAGAGCTAGAAACAACAACAGCAGCCACTGCACTGAGTGGCTCACTCTTCAGCTGCACATCTCCAGAGGGCACTCTGAAGATGGTCAGTGAGAATGAGAAAAACCCCAAAACACCGGTTATTTTGTATGTTTAATTTTTATCTTGGCATTTTTTTCCCAGCTGTCTGTAAAATACATTCTCAGCCTTCCGCTTTCCTGGGCCACAAAAGTGGAGGTCTCAAGAAGACTGCAAAGACCACAGGGCAAAGGCAGATTCTGCCTTCCCAGTTGAGAGCTGAAATAATCCTTAAAAGTGGGAAAGGATATCTGAACACTTTAGCTGAGCAAGCAACAGAGACAGCACATTGGATTTGCAGGTTCTGCTGGAAAGATGGGCAGGGGAGGGCTCAGAGTTGTGTATGAGGCTTTAGTATCCTGCAGCCAGGAAGGCAGGCTGCAGACTGGTCTGCACAGATACTGATACTTCAATAAAACAGACTATTAGAATAGTAAACAATAGTTTTATCTCAGGACAAATGTCCAGGTATAATGGTTTTCTCAAAATGCACAATAGATTTTCAATGGAAAGGACTTATATCAGGATCAGAGTGCTCTGTAGGGAAACAGCCTCCTCAAAAATATGACAACAGTGATGACTTAAAAACTATCCTGACCATCAGGAGTTGGCACCATGAGGTCCACCAACAAAGCAGTTTGAATGGATTTAATACTTTAAAAGTTCCAACATGGAATGATAGCCATTCAGATTCATTACATGTTTTCAGGCAAACCAGGGCATTTACAAAAATACTTTCCCTCATCTCTTTTTTAAAAACATGATTTACTGTTTGCTCTAAGCAGTAAGACAGTGTTTTCTCTCAACAACAGGATTATCTCAAACAGTTTACACTGGTTGTGATTAAAGAGAAAGGGATAGGCAGCACGGCATATGAAGAGGGATTGCAAATGCTGCCCTTAACTGATTCTCTAAATCAGAACACCTAATAATCTTCATGGAAATACAGTGTTGCACTCTTACCAGCTTCCTTATACTGAGTAACATGACAGCTCAAAATCCCAGTCCTACTAGTTCTGAGATTAAGAAGAAAATTGTTGTCAGGGTGCAATGGACAATGATGGATTTATGATTCTTTGGAAAATCACACATTGTTTTGAAGGATCAGATGTTGTAACCCATACAGCAAGTCAATAAAAATGCATCATAGCGGGAACAGGCAAGGAGCAAGGCATCCAATCACTAATGCAAAATGATGCAGTCTACTTTGTTTGCCCTACTGTGATTAGCATTAGCTCTTATAAAATCATTCTCCTCCAGCAGAAGCTGCTTGCTCTATGAAGTGAAAATACACCTTCCCCTTAAAGAGCTTCTACTCTTCACGGTAGATGTGCCCAAATTTTGAGGGCAATACCCAATAGTAGGCAGGGAAGGAGGGAGCAGGGCTGAGCTCACAGGGCTCTCTGGGGTCGGAGCAGCGCAGTGGGACAGAGGCACACCAGGGTGACTCTCCATGCTGTCCCCTCCCCAGCACACTGCAGCCACCAGCAGCTCCTGGAGGGGCCAAGGTGGGTCATGCCCTGCCAGAGCCTGGGTCTGCTCCAGAGGGAGAGGTGTGGTTTGAGTACAGGGTTATGAACAAGTCAGTGCCGATTTCCACTTCTCCTGCAGACACTGTGAAAGAAGAGGCAGACTGCTGACAGACGGCTCTAGCCACACGTTAGCTGAGTTGATCACTGCGTAACTCTGGGTTAAGTGACAACTTTCTTCAGGCCCATTTTGGAACTGCTTGATCATCTTGTTATTCTTTCTGTGTCTCCTATCTGCAGCCCAGCAGTGCCATAGGAGAAAACTAGCTGCTATATAGTGGCAAGATTCTTGGGATTTATTATTCTCTGAACTCTGGATAATTAAAGCTTTAGCAGTATTTACAAGGGTGGACTTTAATCACATTTTCTCTCTCTGAAATTCTGAGCAGCATGGTGAGAAAGAAGAACATACTAACATCAGTGATAGAGAAAACTCCATAATTATTTGATCTATTTGACAAGAAACAAAATATTTTGGTCTTGTGGGACTATTACTATTTGGGGTAAATCTGTGTCTTAAAATACACTGAAAGTTTGGTGAGTTGGTGCAGGTCTTCAGTCCTATTCAATTATTTGCCTACAGCACTGCACACTGCAGGGAGACGTAAGAGGAAGAGGAAATGCAGAATAGTAACTACTGTTAATGTAAAATGCATGAAAATGGATTATGAACACAGGGCCAAGATTTTTTTTCCACTCTAGCTTTTAAGAATTTTGCAAAAAGCACCCTCAAAAACTAAGACCAGTTTGTAATGTGATCATATCTCAGAACAGAGAGTGAGCACATTCACACCAGTTCTGTGTTGCAATCTCAAAAATAGCAGCTTCATCTAGTCACTTGCTTATGAGACCAGAAAGTACAAAATTGTGAAGGAAGACTTGCTTGGAAGCTTTTCCTACAAAGGTCAAGTACTTAAAAGTGAGACAAAGTTGTACACGCAGCATGGAGCATTTGTCATCTGCACAACAGAAGAAAACACCATATTGAGAAGAAATAGATGTTACAGTTTCAAGCCTGATTCTTTAGTCCAGTGTTTGATCTAGGAGCAGTAATCACATCCCATTTACTGCCCTGATAATGAACATGGAGTTGCCACAGTCAGTTTGGATGGATGCCAAGGCAAACTCAGGCAGAACTGAAAAATCCCGTTAAGATGACTGAGTGGCAAATGATGGTTATTTATTCTAATCAATTTGTTAATTTACTTCTGGAAAAACTGGATTAATTTGTTTCTAATCAAAACAAAAACCTATTCATTACAGTGTGTATGATGAACCACTACTACACAGGCATAGCTAGGATTTCTAACAATTTTTTTTTTAGAAAAAGAAGACAGATTTGGTAACTCAGCCCCCCCCAAAAATAAGACCATTTGAGCTTGCTTTCCTGAAACACATACTTCTAACCCTTTATCCAGGCTAATTTCAAACACCATGCTGGTAGGCCTTCCATTCCAAGCTCTTTTGTCCTCTCAGTGCTGCAGCCCTCACTGACTTTTCACTCTACTTTCAAATGTTCCAGCTGTTCTCATCCTACTCATACTCTCAAACACTGGTATCTATTTAACCTCTTCTCTTTGTGTACCATTGATTAAGTGAGGATAGCCTGATCTGCTGAGGCTTCTTTGTCACCTCTGCTACTTCTGCCTAGGCTGGGTCACCTAGTACTTGGCTTTCCACAGTGCTCAGATTCTGCCTCTTCTCTCTCAAAAGGCAGGATTACAATAGTCGTGAGATACAGGTTAAAATTATATGCAAGGTATAACTTATTTTACATCAGCCCTAGCAATCCTTCTGTCTAAATCCTGAATAATGTTTAATTTGCCCTTCTCTGAACTCCAGCCTCATTGATTCCACTCTGATAACAAGGTCTCTGAAGCCCCTCCTGAGCAAACATTCCAGCAGCAATTTCATCAGTGCTCAGTGGAGAGGTCAATGGTAATGTCTTCACTCCTGACAAACCTGCAGATGCTTCAAGAAGATGAGGATGATGCTGGGACTCAGTACATCTGCAGCCCAGAATGACACTGGCCAGCTCCTACCCCTTTTAAATGCCATTTAGTGCCAAAACATTTGGCATTGTTTGCTTAGTTCTCCCAGGTGGGTAATACTGACATTTTCCCTGCTGTGACCTTGCTCTTGTTCTCTGACTGATAACAGCATGAGCACACTGGAGAGACCAGGAGAGAGATGAACCAGCAGACTAGCTGGCAGTCTGGGAGTCTCACACTGGAGCCAGGCTGGCAAAACCAAAATGTCACCCCCCAGCCTCATTGTTTCCTCCGTCAGCTGTTGTGTCTTCCTTCTCCAGTGCCACTTACTTGGCACCCTGGGCATACAGAGTCTCATTAAAACCCCACCACCAAGCAAGGAAGGCAAGCTCCACAGTGAAGGGAGGCACAGTAGGTACATGCCAGCCCCTGGTGGGCCTGGGGCACGCTTCCCTGCCTGTGGGATGCAGTGTGGGGACGAGAAAGCAGCACACCCCTTTCCTGCACAGGGTGCTGCTCACTCCACAGCTACACTCCCTATGCCCCACTCCATCCCTTTCTGCATCTCAAGTTCTTATTTTTTATTTTTAAACAGCCAGATTGAGTCTTAATTATTTAAGCACCTTCCAGATTTAGAAAGCTGTTTTGGCTGTGAAAGTAACACTCGGTGCAATCATCTCTCATTAATAAATCATGGAAACAAATGTGTACGCCTGTTGGGAAGGAATTTTATTTAAAGCACACTGAAAAGTGCTTTAAATAAAGTGTGAAAAGACCTAATGCTGGTCATGTTTCAGTGAGTTCAGCACATTTTGCCTCAAGTGAGAAAAAATGGGACTTGTGCCTTATTCAATTAAGATGGCTTGACTTTTCACAAATATGAAGGGATGCCTCAGAAACATCCAAAATACAAACTTGGGCGAAGGGCCTTCAGAAAGGCACATTCACCTGACAGTTGTACTGTTTTTTGTAGGGTTTGGGGTTTTTTTCCAAAGTGTTAAAACACATAGGCAAAACTTTGGTCATTCAGGGAAATAAAGATTTGAGCTTTAAAACAAAAAGAGGAAAAATCCCCTCCAACATCAACCAAATAGCATTCCTATTATCTTACTCTAATAAAAGAAATAAGATTAAAGAACAGTGGCATAGCCTCAGTGTTTACTTTAGTGAAAGATTTTGTCTTATCCCAGAAAGAGCTTAAGGGACATAATTTCTGATCCCACTGGGAAATACTCTGCATTATTGTACTCATAGAATCATAGAATCCTAGTATATGCTGAGTCGGAGGGACCCCCCCAGGATGAGCGAGTCAAACTCCTGATCCAGCACAGGATATCCCAAGAGTCCCACCATGTTCCCAAGAGCATTGTCCAAATGCTTCTTGAACTCTGTCAGACTGGTGCTGTGACCACTTCCCCGGGAAGCCTGTTTCAGTGCCCAGCCACCCTCAGGGTGAAGAACCTCTTTCCTGATATCCAACTTAAACCTCCCTTGACTCAGGTCCATGACATTTCCTCAAGTCCTACCTCTTGTCATAAGAGTAAAGATGATCAGTGCCTGCTCCTCCACTACCCCTCGTGACAATGTTGAAAAGCACAACGAGGTCTCCCTTCAGTCTCCTCCAGGCTGAACAGACCAAGTGACTTCAGCTGCTCCTCACACAGCTTCACCTCAAGGCCCTTCAGATCCTCGTCGCCCTCCTTTTGACGCTCTCAAATAGCTTAATGTCCTTTTTATATTGTGCTGACCAAAATAGCACACAGGACTCAAGGTGAGGCCACCCCAGTGCAGAGCAGAGTGGGAGAATCCCCTCCTTTGACCAGCTGGTGATGCTCCCCAGAACACAGGTGCCCCTCCTGGGACCTCTTCTTGACTATTTACAGCCCATCATCAGCTCCGGGGGCTGTTTGCACACTGAGCTTTAGTCAGGTGAGGTAAGGTTGCAGTACGTTGCTTCAGATAAATGACCATGGGCATGGGCCTTGGTAAATGACTGTGGACATGGTTTCACTGCCCAGGAGAAGCAACTGGATGTTGTGTTGGCAGAGCCAGTTTTGATGGCTTCAACCAAACAGCTGTCTTCTATAGCCGAGGGAAAGATCCAGGAAACCCTTTTTACTCCAGCTTTCTAAAATTGTGTTGGGGTTGGGGAGACAAATTGCTAACTGCTTCTCACAGAGTGGAGATACTTGATCTTGAATAAACGCCATGCAAATTGCTGCTTGACTCCTCTCCTTTGCAAAGCAAAGCTGCTCTTTATTTATGTAGCATTTTCATTTAATTAATAAGAGATGGAACAAACTCTTAGGGAGGGGAAGAAATTAAAAGGTCATCTTCCATCACGAGGGAATATGTGAGAGAGGGAAAGGAACAAAACTGTTTCTTCTTGTTGGTTGAACGACCATCAAGGCACCCTCACTGTTGGCCTGCGAGGACCTCCGGGAGGTAATGAAGTGCCTGGAGAGCATGGACAGAACTTTTCTTCCTCTGTTGAGCATCTCTACCACTGGAAAGGAGCCAGAGAGGGTGCTTTGAGATTCCTTCCTCAGACATCTGACACTGTGGGGACCAGCTCAGCATATGCATGTAAATTACACAACAAAACCAGCGGCTTTATTATACGACCGAGTTAAAATACTACCTACCTAACTGCAGCCAGAGCTTACGTTCAAAATGCTGTCACGTTGCAAAGCCCGTTACTTCAAAACACAGGAAACATCAGCTACATCTGCCCGGGACCTTTACTGTAGGCCCGCGGCTCATCTCATTATGACAGTCTTTAATTACATGGTCCCATATTGTTTTTCACAGGGGCCCCGCTGCCACGGTCCGGGCTGGGAGCGCTGGGAGCCCTGAGGGCCGGCGGAGCCGCCCTCCGCTGCCCGGCCCGCCCGGGACCTGTTGGACACGGCGGCTCCGAGCCCCGGGCGGCGGGAGCCCCGCACGCGCCGCTCCCGAGCCGCCCCTGCCGCCCGATTGGCTCTCTGCCGTCGTGACGTCATAGCGCCCCTCCGCCGCCGCCCGTGAGCCCCCCGCACCACTCTGACGTCACCGTCAGCCCACGGCCGGCGGGGG
>VZTT01062985.1:0-30023 GCA_013400855.1 Buphagus erythrorhynchus | reverse complement strand
GTGTACTCTAAATCAAGGAATTTTCAGTGTTCCATGCTCTGCCAGTGAGCAGGTGCATAAGAAACCAGGAGGAAGTACAATTAGGACAGCTGACCCAAACTGGCCAGAGGGATATTCCATACTGCAGAATGTCATGGTCAGTGTGTAAACTGAGGGGAGTTGGCTGGGAGGGGCCAGTCACTGCTCAGGGACTGTCNACCTTTTTCTGATTCTCTTCCCTATTCCACCAGGTCTCTAGAGGGGTGAGCAAGCAGCTGTGGGATGTTATTTACCAGCTAGAGTCAAACCATGACACTCTGTCCTCTGGTTTTGCAGCCTTCATTAGGTTCCCAAGTAATTTTCCAGAGGCCATACCTGATTCTCTACTTTTACTTGACAGATTCCCAGAGCCTCTAACTTCTTTATTCTTTTTTTAGCCCTTTCAAAACCATCATCATCTCCCTTTGAAGCACACAAAAGCAGGCTGCAAGTCTGGTCATGCCTTGCAGAATAAAAATAATATCCTTTGGTACTTCTTCGTATTGATTTCTTGTATCACCACTGCTAAGTGGTTGCATTAGGGTGCAGGAAGGGACTGCTAATGTTGTTTTCAAATGTTTCTCTTTTTTAAAAAAAAATCTGTCTTAATTGACTCATGCATTCTAAATTCAGTGCTAGACTTGTTTAGATCAGAGACTCAAATCTAAACTCTAGCTGAACAATTGCAGAGCTATGATGAATTTCCAGTTGTGCAGACTGCATACTTTTTGGTTTCACAAAACACGTCAGGCTCAAACGATGCATCAGCTCAGGTATCAGTCACATACAGCGCAGCCCAGTTTTCTAAGCATTTGTGGGACTGCCTTTGTGTCTTAAAATACACATTTAGGAAGCTGTTAAAATAGAGTTTTGCATCCTGAAGGATGAAAAGTAGAGATGTTTCTCTGTGAGAACTCAGTAATGTTGCCAGATTTTAACTAGATCTTACAATATATGAAAAACAATTGTCTTGGAGTGTTTTATTTACATCCTTTAATGTTGTGTTGCCCTCAAAGGAGAGATGCATGGCCTTGGAAGGAGATGACCATCTTTGAGCCTGCAGTGACTGAGTGGCCAACTGCACATGTGAAGAAGCCTAGCAGAGATGTTATGTAGCTTTCCACCTCTCTCCTTACTTAATTTTTTGTTTCTGCACCTTTTTGCACTTTGGTATGTTTGTCTGTATCTATTTTTCAGTCTTTTTAAAAATCTTACTCACCCAGCACCCTGAAGGGTTGTTTTGCAGAAGAGAGGAGCAAGGCTAAGCTTTGCACTGAACCAGTGAAGAAGCTCTAATCAGCTATTGGTGGTTCTGGCACATCCTCACTTACAGCATCATTGCTCTTTTAAGATTCTTACCAAATTCCCACCTAAGCTATCAATCATTAACATGAGAGTAGAATATTAACAAAAGTTTTTTGGTAGTTTTTCATTTTTGTTTTTTTCCCTACCCTTATTTCCCCACCACATACCAGTTCCAGTGTGGGGATATGAACTTGAGCATTTAACTCCCTGGCTGAGAATAATAGGTCTGTTTAATTGAAGGGTCCTTTCACTGCTGCTTGATTTAGAGATGACACATCTATGTGGAGGGCTTGTATTACACAGAGATAAAAACATTGTGGAAAAATAACCAGCAACTACGTGGATGGTGTTTTGATACTTGAAAAATTGCTTAATGAAGGAGTTTTTTGCACAAAAACATGTTTTGCTTTTAGCATACAGTAAAAATAGAGATGTGGTGGTGGTGAGATTCCAGAGGGGAAGACTCAGAGAGCTACTGACATGAATAAGCAATTTAATTGTCCGAAGCATTATTCTGTATCCTACACAGTCTGTACAAAACATGTATGAAATAGGTACACTCAGAATGTACAGGGTTTACTTGCTGAGCAACTTTTAATATGTTGACATTTTTATAACTAATGTGCAGAGTCTTAATATAGAGGCTGAAGAGCACGTCTTTTGCTCAGGTTTAAAGAGTTGCTTTGCAAGTGTTGATGATGAAACACCATTTGACTCTGTCCTTTCACTCCAGGCAGAATATGTGCACTTAAAAAATACACTGTAAGTTAGGTTTTCACATTGCTGCAGTCAGCATTGTTTCTATGTGTAAATCACTAATTACATAGTGATGTCTTTTTCTCATCTAACAAATTTAATACTAAGCTTTGGGCATCAAGTAAAATATCAAATATTATCAGAAAGTCAGACTTCTCATTGAAGTTTAGTCTTGGGCTACTGTGTTCTAGATGTGTCTCAAATCACTAGTAGGGTTGTTGTTTGATGTTTCTTACAGCATAATATGCTTTTTACAGTATAGCATATAAGGCTGAGAATTAAAGGAAATTCTTCCTCTCTGTCCTCAAGGCCCTCAGCTGCAGGTTGGCCAGGGTGTAGCAAGAGGTTTTGGTCATATTCACTGTCTGCTTAGCTTTTTCTTTCAATCTTTTTCTGTGTATTTATTTTCACTAGCACTGTTTCTGTTGGAATACTTAGCTCTGTTTAGCTTGAATAAAACATTCAAGTTGCCTGTTCTTGAAATAAACGTTTTGTTGCTTTTTCATGTGTTTGATCTCTTGATGGTTAACTTTTTCCCCCTTCCCCTACATGACCTTGTAGACCATCCTTAGTCCTGCAGTTTTCAAGACAGAAACAGACCTAAGACATCCTAAAATCTGCTTCTTTCATAGTATGAACAAATCAAGGTTGGGTTTTTTGTTGGTTTTTGCTTTTTACAGTGCAATAATCTGTCAGTTCATGCTGCTAAAATTGTATTTAAGAAATCTTCTAAGTTAGCTTTGTGTGATTTATCCTGTATGACCTTTTGTTATTTTGTACTTTCTTTTTTATGCAAATTTTGTGCTTTTCACTAGGACCATTCTTATATGAAAAATTATGATTGTGCAATGCGTTATATTTTGGCATCCTCTTAATTGCATTTTAGAGTTCTGCATTAGACATTTACATCTTCCATTTTGTCCGTGTGTTTCATTTGCCTTTCTTTCTGCTATGGTTCCTTTCTGGGTGCAGTGTGATGGCTTTGCTCATCTTCAGCTATGTAAGACCTCTTCATCACCCACATGTCTGTGTCATGCTACTGCTTCTCCTGCAGTAAATCAGCAGTGGGGTGGACCTGGCTGAAATCTGGTCTTGCTTGGTTGGTTTCTTTGGGGCTACCTCAGTTTTTCGAGGTTCCTTCCACCCAGGCGGGGTGGAGAGTAGGGGAGGAATGAAAACAGCCTTGCAGCAGTGTCAGATCTGTTCCTGTCTGTTCCTTGTTACCGCACACGCCCTGGGTATGGCCATATAGATGGTTATATGGTTATGGTTACAGAGGAGACCAGGCTGAATGGAGAAGCTAGAACAAGGATCAAGTGATATGATGACCCTGAGACTGAGGGTTTCTGATGGGCGTGAGCTGGCATCACAACCGGATGGATGGAGATGCTTATCTTTAGAAATGAGTAAGTTGCTGAAGGTTTTGTTTAAGAGGCTTTGCACACACAGTGAGGCAGAGGAGGCATGTCTGGTGCCTCCTTTTCCAGGAGACTGCTGCCCTGCAGAAAATGGGATAGCTGCAGGGTTGGGAAGGAAACCTGTTACCTGCTGTTTGGGTGGATATTGCTTTTAAAGTCCCTGTATTTAAAGCAGAAATATTTCGTCAGGTTACAGTGCTGACCCTGCTGCTGCTTCAGTGCTTGTGAAAGTATGAAGCAAATGTAGCAAAACCTTCTCCATCTTAGTGCTGGAGCTGGGGATTCAGTTTAGGCGTGTTCTTCCTTGAAACAGGTTTTAATGGCAGCAGGGTTTTCACTGCACCAAGAATTCGATACCTCTTATTTGAAAGAAAAGAACGGCTAAAATTTGGAGGAAAGGTACTTATTTTCCTGGAATTCACTGCCTGACTTCTGCAGGTAACTGAAGCCTTTGTATTTTGAGCTTGCAGAAAACATCTTGGAAGTTGCCAGATATGTGGAGTTTTTTTCCTCTAGTAGTCTATTTAAAGTTCATAGAAAGAGTAAGTGATAAGATCACATGCAGCTGTACCATTACAGAATTTCCTTTTAATTGGTTGGCTGGTCTTTCTACCCTTAAAACAAATAATAAAATACTTAAAAATAAGAAACTGCAGTACTTGCCTCCTGAAGCAGGGTCTTTTGATGAAGTAACATTTTGGAAAGTGCTGCCAAAATCAAACAAAGGAAATGTGCAGGTACCAATGCTTTCTTTTCTAACTACTCCAGGAGTCAGTCCTCTTTCTTGGGCCTTTGTCACAGCAATGATTTGGTACCCCAAAACTTGCTGGTTCTCAGAAGTTAGTTTGACATGGATCTGGTGCAGGCAAAGATGTTCAGCTCCTCAGGACTCACCAGGCTTTTCAGCCCTGAGCTTCTGTAACAGACATGCCATCGGCTGGCTGCATGGTTTTGGCAACATTAGCAATTTACAGGTGTGTGAAGTGTTATACAAGGAGGGAAGAGGTGCAGGGGAGTGATCTGACAAATGCATCTGTAACAAATCTCCTGTCTCTCTGTTTTCTGTCTGTATGCCAGGACGTGTTGTCTTCACTTTCAGTACTCCTTGTGCATCCTGGGCAGGAACAAGGTTAAAAACTATAGTGTTAGCACCTTTATCCTTTAGAAAGGCAGTTAGATCTTAAAGGTAGTGGATGTTCCGAATAATGAGCCTATTTATTTTTTTACTGTTTGAAGGCAGAGGGTTTAACAGGGCACGTAGTGGTTAGGATTCTATCCTGAGCAGCAAAATCCATGGCATAACACTTGTACATAAAGTAATTTTTTTCTTCTATTAATTTTCAGAATGATGGGAAAATGAGGAATTTTTTTGTACCTTCTTCTATTTAAAGCCAGCTGTCATTCATACTTGCCTGACCTCTGTTAGTACTGTTTACTTACGGATGATGGTACAGTCTGGCATGATGTTTAGCATCTTAAGGTGCCAAGTGTGCAGCCACATAGGGTCTCACAGACCCTATGTGTACAGCCAGAACATAGAAAAGTTTTAAGATTGACTTCTCATAGCATGGCTGACTGTATAAAGAAATGGCAGCAAGGCAAGCACTGGGGTGCATTTGTAGTGCCAGTATGCATCCTTTCTTCTTTTAGGTAAAAGTATAGAAATTCTCCTGTATTGAGGAATGTAACTACCTCAGTATATTGCATGTAATTTTGTGTGCTAGGGCTCACCAGAGAATTTCACCTCTCCCACAGCACTCCAGGTGTGACCCCACAAGCATTGGAAATAGAGTAAGCACACAAATAAATACTTAACATACTGTAACTTGCCTAATGGTGACTTCTTTGTGTGCTTTTTCAGTGTGATCTGGTTTCCAAAACACAAGTGTCCTCCAAAAGGTGTCAGTTACCCACCTGAACACAGGGGTTGTAGTTTCACATCTTAGCAGGGCATCTTAATTCAGGTTTTATGTGCACTCTTCTCCCTGTACGAGTCAGATTTGCATGGTGTAGCATTACCTTTGTGACTGTCATGCTCAGCTTTCATGGTCTTCTAATTCCTTAACTTTTTATTGGGTTGTTGTATCTAGTCAGCATGTGAACCTGAGATAACTTCTTTATAGCTAAACCTTGTTTACAGGATAACTACACACAGCCTTTTTTTTGCTTTGTACAGTGTTTCACATGTGGAGGACAATTTTAAGTACTTTTATAGATTAGATGGCAAAGTTTCATGTGTCAAGCTACTAAATGCAAAGGAGGTAACCAAGAATTATATATCTCCATACTTTGAGTTTTATTCTTGAGATGGTCCCTGGGTTCAGAGCTCTGTGCAGGATTTTGGCAGGAGGAGTGGGCAGGTGGATGACAAATGTTCTTGGTGTTCAGATTTGGTGCTGCGGGTGCGGGTGTTGGAGGAAATAAGAGATGTGGAAGGACAGTCCCACTTGTCACTCTTTTTTTTCCTACTTCTTGCTTTTTAAATTTTATTATGCAATTCTGAGGTGTGGGCATTTAAAGAAAACATAAGTTGAAGCTTACTATCTTGAGTACACAGTGCTCTTGAATGTAATCATCATGCAAGGCTGGACTTCTCCATCCTTTGTCCTACTGGCTGTAGTCTCATTGGTACTGTTGTTAGAAAATGCAACATTTTGACCAAGAAGGCTCATTAAAATAGGCTTTGGGGACTGTAACTTTATTTTTCTCCCATGGAAATATAAAGTTGGTTTGAGTGAAGTACACAGACAGAGATTACAGGAATCCCATTATTAAAGGAGAGAAAAATTTTTAAGACTTTCTTGCAGGTGGCTTTGGAATAAAATAAATGAGACCAGAAATGAAAGGTAAAATCCTTATGGCCCTCTGGACTTAGCTTTTTTCCCTTCATCTTCTCAACTGTCTTTAGCTTCCCCTGTTTCCTGAAGCTAATTTTCCATTGTGAGCTGCAGCTAACAGTGTTATCACAGAATAAGATGAGGTGAAACAGACCCAGAAGGATCATCAAGTCCAACTCCTGGACCCTGCACAGGATCATCCCCAAGAGTCACTCCATGTGCCCAAGAGCATTGTCCAAGCACTTCTTGAGCTCTGGCAGCCTTGGTGCTGTGACCACTGCCCTGGGGAGCTGTTCCAGTGCCCAAGCACCCTCTGGGTGAAGAACCTTTTCTAATATCCAACCTAAACCTCCTTTGGCACAACTTCAGGCCATTCCCTCAGGTCCTGTCACTGTCACCACAGAGCAGAGATCAGGGTCTGCCCCTCCTCTTCCCCTCACAAGAAGCTGTAACTGCACTGAGGTCTCCCCTCAGTCTCCTCCAGGCTGAACAGACCAAGTGCCCTCAGCTGCTCCTCATACAGCTTCACCTTAAGGCCTTTCACCATCTTTGTTGCCTTCCTTTGGACACTCTCTAATAGTTAAAATACCTTTCTTACAGTGTGGCACCCAGAACTGTCCCCAGCACTCGAGGTGAGGCTGCCCCAGCTCAGAGCAGAGCAGGACAATCCCTCCCTTGCCTGGCTGGCAATACTGTGTCTGATGCACACCAGGACAGGGTTGGTCCTCCTGGCTGCCAGGGCACTGCTCATTTGTATTCACCTTGTCATTGACCAGGACCTCCAAGTTCCCTTGTTTTCCCAATTGCAATACCAGCACAGCTTTTGTAAAAAGATGGAGCTTCAGATTCAAAGAGTAGCTGTTAATAAACACTGCCCATAGTGCTTTGGGAGGGGGACTTTGGAGCAAAGCTGTCTAGCAAACACTGTGCTTTGGCTTTCCTTACAAAAAGTCAACTTGTTCCTGTGCCATGTAAGTATTCTCCCGGTTCCCATCTAACCTAGTTTGCTACAGATACTCTCTTCTGTTTCAACTAAAAAAAAAAAAAGAAGCAGTTCTTAAACTAAGCAGAAGTTCTCTGCAGTGTTAATGCTGTATATTACAGTTACATCAGTTGAAATAAACCTGCGTGCTTTGCTTTCTGTAAATATTCCTTCAGTCTTGACTGTATTGCTCCCACATCACCGTGCAGTAAGCTGGCAGTGGTGAGGAGGTTTCCAGTATGGCAGTGCTGGTGTATGGGCACAGTGTTTAGGCACAGGATATACCACCTTGAACACTTTATTCCAGGAAATGCTCTTGTGAAAAACCATAGTGCTGAGTGATGCCAGATCTGCTGCTGCTAAGGGGGTCTTTGCAACATGAAATATCCTTGTTTGTAGGTGGATGCTGGATGCATCCTTCTGGCATGTAGAGGCAGTCATGAACCATTTTCCTCTGATTCTTAGTACTTCCATGGGTATGTTTGTGTGCTTGCTTCCAACTTGCTCTCTCTGCTTGGCCATCACCCTTGGTGTTTTCCCTCTGTCTGAAGTCATCCCATGCCATAGTAAGAGCTGTTGAGTGCAAAGGGGATGAATGTTGTGTGTGTGTTCTAATCCTACGACAGTCAGATCCTAATTTGAGCTATTTTAGATCTACTGAAGGTGTAAATAAAATTGCAAAGACCTATAATTTCTCTTAACTTGCCTATCTGAAGATCAGTAGATTCTGATTTCATGAGATACTGTGTACTGAGTGCAATTAGTCATTCTGTTTTGCAGTATCCTTTCTTGTATTTATTTCTGTTCTGTAAAATACTTTATTACCACATCTCTGTTTATGTAATAAGGTAACCATTACTGAAGGATTTGTGGGAATGGAGTGGCAGAAGTAATGTTATGAAATTACCCCCTTATATATACCCCTGCCCAAAATCTTCCTTTACCCCATGCATTTTCAAATGGTTTGAAATTCCACTGAGGTTAAACTGTTTGGAACTAGCTTCTCTCCTTTGTCCCACACTTGTTATGCTTCCCTGAATTTTATACAAATTATTTATTTCTAAGCTTCCTTGTGCTGGTGCTGCTGCTGAGTGTGGAAGCTCAGCACTATGGGTCCTGATGTGTCAGCAGCAGGCTGGAGGGTTTGCTGCTGATGCAAAGGGGCCAAAAATCTGAATCACATTGCTAAAGACAGAGATGCAAAATAAAGTTTTAAAATAGCTTCTTGTATTTTAACAAAACTGAAGTGCAAAATCCACAGCACTCATGCTTCACCTGCTTTCCCGTAAAATAAGTACATCTGCACTTTCAGATCAATATGAAGTCCTTTTTATTGCAAACATTAAACATGGCTGGGACCTAAGAGAGTATTCAGAAAGGGAAGAAAAGGGTAATCTGGAGTTTGCAGGAAGTTGAAAGGCAGAGGGAACGCATTCAAGGGGCGGTTAAGGCTTGGGGAATAGAAAGGAGAAACTGGGCAGCTTTGGCAAATGGACAGAAAACGGCTGACAGCTTTGATTATCAGTGCTGTCTTCCAGTTCTCAAGCAGCTGAGCGTTTTCAATTCCAGTACATCTACAAAAGCAAACAGCAGTGTGATCGTTGGGTTTTTGGAGGAGGGATAGTTTGTACTTCTGGAGGAGGAGAAGGAGGAGTCACCCACCTCTGCAGTGGCAGGGACTGGGAAACATTACTTTAAAGAGAAAACACAAATCAAGATTTCCAAAAGCAAAAGCTAGTGCCTAAATTTAGGATTCAAAGTCCTAATTTAAGAACAGAGAAAGTGGCTGTTTTCCAAAAAGGCTGAGCAGCCAGGCCTGACAGCACATTTCTCTCAGAAGCCAGAACAATTATTTAGAGTCCTATTTTGGGGATTTTATTGGAACTCAAGTTCAGGCACTTAGCTGTGAAAACTGGGATCTGTTTCATAGAGTTCTGGAGCAGCAGGGTGAGAGCTGGAGGATCCTTCTGAAGGGGAGCAGGCTTCCAGTGCTTTGAGCTTAGAATGTTTTTTTTTGTTGTTTGATTTGGTTAAAAAGGGTGCCATGGGACAGAAAACAAACCTTTATATTTTTGTGCCTCATCTTTACAGCTGGAAAGTTACTCCAAGAAGAAACTCAAGAAACATCATCAAAATATATGAAGAATTCTTAAATTACTTCATAGCATAAACCTCTAGAATACATTTTCTGGGCAAAGTGTAGGAGAGAATTTCCTTCAAAGGGCAGAAGCTGGTTGAAATCTTCCAGTATGTAGTAGCCATTTCCTCAGAGAGTAGTTATGTGCATTAGAAGAGCAGGCTGTCAATGCTAGTAGCCTGTATGAAACATTTTCAATAAATAATTTTTTTAAACATATTCTACAAGAAAAGCATATTTCTATGTAGGCTTTGAACTGTATTTTTGATTGTCACCACGAAGCATGGGGGCTATCCATGCTTGGACTGAGCAGTAGGGCAGAGCTTCACATCTTCTGCCCGGATACTTGGGTGGCTGCTGGAGCATGGTGTTTGTCTCAGCTCATAGTGCCAGAAATGCACCCAGGATGCCAAATGATCTGTGGATGTCCAAAAAAAACCTGTCTGTCAAAATCCAGAGAATTACTGAAAATGTACTTTAATGATGTTGCTCAATCTTGTTGGGGGAAGGTGCAAGTTTACCCTTTGTTATGTTTGTGTTGCAGAATTAAAGTCCAGTAATTTTGTTTGTTTAAAGCATCAGATAGGGTTTTTTTCTGGATTGGATATTTGGACTTGAAGGAGTGAAATGTCTTCCAGGTTGTAAGCCTGAGCGCTTCCAGTCTTTGATCCAATTTGCCCTGGTCAAGTGCTTTACTGTGCTGGTAAAATCTGATGGTAGAGAGGATGATTCCTTTTTCCTTTGTAGAAAAGCAGGTTAGGAACAAATAACTGGTGTCTATAGAGGTACATGTTTTAAAAAGCGTTGTCTGGCCTAATTGGGTCTTTTTTCTCCTACTGTAGGTATTGAATAAGGCTATGGATATTGTCAGTCATTTTCTACAAGGTCTTTGACATGGTTCCCCACAACATTCTTCTCTCTAAATTGCAGACATGGATTTGATAGGTGCATTGTTCACTGGAAAAGGAATTGGTTGGATGACCACATCCAGAGGGTAGTGGTTAGCAACTCAAGAGTCCTGATGGACAAGGTGGTGTCCCTCAGGGGTCCATAGTAGGACCAGTGCTGTTTGATGTCTCTGTCAGTGACATGGACAGTGGGATCCAGTGCACCCTCAGCAAGTTTGCCAGCAGCACCGAGCTGAGTGGTTGACATGCCTGGGGTGCCATCCAAAGGAATCTGGACAGGCTCAAGAAGTGAGCCTTGGGAATCACATGAGGTTCAACAAGGCCAAGTGTAAGGTCCTGTACCTGGGCTGGGGAAGTCCACAACCATCAGTATGGTTTGGGAGATGAAGGAATTGAGAGCAGCAGCAGCAGCTGAGGAGGGCTTGCGGGTGCTGGTAGAGGAGAGCTGGCAATATGTACTTGCAACCCAGAAAGCCAGTTGTGTCCTGGGCTGCATCCAAAGCAGCATGGCCAGCAGGATGAGGGGATTCTGCCCCTCTGCTCTGGTGAGACCACCTACAGTGCTGCGTCCAGCTCTGGGGTCCTCGGCACAGGAAAGACATGGACATATTAGAGTGGATCCAGAGGAAGTTAGAGAGCTGCAGCACCTCTCCCTATGGAGACAGGCTGAGAGAGTTGGGGCTACTCAGTCTGGAAAAGAGAAGGCTCCAGGGAGATCTTATTGTTGCCTTCCAGTACCTAAAAGGGGCCAACAAGGAAAATGGGTACAAACTTTTTAATAGGAACTGTAGTGTTAGGGCAAGGGACAGTGGTTTTGAAGTAAAAGAAGGCAGATTTAGACTAGATGTAGGGAAGAAGTTTTTTCAGTGCAGGCTTTGAAACACTGGAACAGGTTGGTCACAGAGGTGACAGATGCCCCATGCACGGAAACTTTCAAGGATGGATGATGCTCTGAGCATCTTGAGTGGAAGATGGTGGAGTAATTGCCTAGATAAGTTTCAAAGGTCTCTTCCAAAGCATTCCATGATTCTGTGAATAGTGTGCCTTGCTATGGGATGACTTGTGGGTAAAGAAGCATTGCTGCTGATCTGCTCATGTATGTGGTCAGCTGCAGAATTTGCTTACTTTCAGTATTAGGAAATAGGCCGATCACAGTGTTTCAAATGGCCACTGGTTTAATTTTTCTGGGAGTCGATGTTTCTCTGAATTGGGAAACTATTCTAATTTTAAAAGAGCCCTTGTAGTTGCTGCTGTTGAAGCAGTGTTTAATGTTGTGTGGCTGTTGGCAGGAGACTTGATGCATTTTCACATGACCCCCTCTGGAACAAAAGCAGATTGTTTCCTTCTGTTTTTCTGTTACACAAATGAGTTCCTTTTGAAACAATTTCTTTTTCTGCAAATTCTGGAAATCGACACCAGGAGTAGTTTTTCCTTTGCTGTGTCTTTTACAATCTGCTGTCTGATAATGCTGGCACAAAAAGCTGCTTTGGGGTACCAGCCCAAAAAAGCTCAGACCTCTGCAGAGAGCTTCCTCCTCTTGGGGAATGAGTTTTTCTTCCAGTTTTATGGAGAGCTTCAATGTGGACTTTCATTTCTTGCTGCCTTTACTATAGCTAGGCAGAGTTTGTTTCTGGTTTCTTAGTTGTTTCATTTACATTTACGCATTTTTAGTGTCCAGTAAATGTAGCAATATATGCAGCAAGTCAGTTCTGGATTGAGGTTGTTTATATATTTCAGTATAACAAACCTTTGGTTTTGTACTAGCCTCTGTCATCTGAAGCCTTTGCCTGTGAGAAGTGAAGCTGAAGTCAGATGCAGATTATTGGCTGATGCAGTGCTGCATAACTAGACCAGTTAGTACTGGATCAAAAGAGTAACAAATTGATTAAGTGGGGATCTCAAACAACAAAATGAATCATCCACCAGGGAGTGGGTTTTGTGGCAATATTTAATAGCTGACAAACTAAAAAAAAATGATGGGGTGACAAAAAAAGGTGTTTTCTCTAAATATCTTCTTTTCTCCTTGTAATTATATACTCGTTTCTCACAGCCTTCCCAATGTTCATGCTTCTGGTGACACAAGTTATATTTCCTTATTCCTAGGACACCAGTGTGCCAGTGCTATTACTGTTAACACAAGTGCTCACAGTACCATAGCTGGTGAGGTGGCATAATCCCAAAAATGCACTTTGTTCTGAAATGTTTGCTTACTTGGGCTGGGCTTCTTAAGTCAGAAAATAAAACCGGTATGAATTAGGGCTGCAAAATGCTTTTAACACTTCTGGTAATTTTGATCAAGCCCTTTTGTTTGTGCTTGGTGACCAGATGCCAGTGATGTTTCTGTGGCTTTCTGTAGTCCAAGAGGTGTGACATGGAAGGGAAAGTCTCTTCTGTGTGTCCCTGAGAGCCCTGCAGGGAACAGTGGGTGGTGTGCAGGCAGAAATCATCCTCAGGGAGCCTTTCAGCCTGGGGTTCTGCAGTGGAAGTGATGTGGGCCTGTATAGAAGACCACAGAATGGAAATGCATGACCCAAGCCCCTTGTATTTGCTTGGTCCTATGGGAAGTCAAAGTCCCTGCAGGCCTTCCAACACTGGCTCCCAGTCCCACCTGAGTCTGGGGAGAAAGCACAATTTGGATCCTTCTTGGCTTTTCTTGCTGGACCTGGATGAAATGAAGGTTTCAGTCCCAGCTGAGTAGAACCAGAGGATATATGATTAATTTAACTTGCATAAATCAGAAATCCACTGGAGATGGGATTTTCACAGGTGGAAGAGAGATATTTCTTTAGGTAGAACTAAAAAAAAGTTATTAACTTTTTTGTCTTAGCAACTACATATAAGTTTGTGTAATTGTTTTGGTTGGTGCTGTGGGTATACTGACAGCTTGTGTTGCTTATGTTATTTTCTCATAGCTAAAAATTGTTGTTAATGTTAGTACTTTAGGAAAGGAGAAACACCATAAAAAGAAAACCATTCTATTAGAAGTGGATAAAATTTTATTAGTGAAAGTACAGTACAGTTCTGGATAGACAGGAAGAAATTGGAAGGGTTGGGGTTTTTTTATTTTTTCTCAATCAAGAAAAAAATTACTTCCTCTTGTCTTGAGAACAGCTTTGTGCACAGTTGTCCCTGCTCATGGACAGTGTTGCTGCTTCATTCCTGCTTTAACAGTATCGAGGTACCACAGTGTGAGTGCCTCCCTGTACAGACCAGGTGCTACCAATAAATAGTGGCCATGTGAGGAGCTGACAGATGGCATTTGAATCATTCTACTGATGTTGGCTGAATTTTATCTGGTAATGCCTTACCAGTAAGCAATTTCTGGAACTGGAGATGCTCATGCCATGAGGTGCTGTGTTTTCTCCCTGGACTCTGTAGCCCTCTCTGTCACTCAGTGACTGTTGATCTCTTGGTTTTATGGGCTGTTAATCAGAGCTGTAATCAGTCACCTATCTGCAGATGATAGCAGAGCCAGTTTTTTCTTTTTTTCCTCCTTTCCTCCTCCCTAGCTAGCCTTGCTAGTTATTTGAGACTCTTTATTAAAATAGCTTCATAGTCTTTATCTGAAAATTTCAGTATTGCAGGCTTTCTCAAAGTCCAGTCCTCCTCCTCACTGAGGGATCTTTCAAGATGCCAGCTTTTATTTGCATGTACAAAATACAGAATTAGAAAGAACTTCAGGTTAATCTGAACTCATTATTTTAAGCTTCAGTGCACCTATAACTATGATTAAGTTTTCAGTGGGAAATGTAGCTTGTACATCAGTGACTCTCTGCAACTAGAGTAAGCTTTATGTACTTAATACATGCTGAGAAAATCCATTATGTTTGCTGGAATTTTTGCATACTAGTATGCAGTATTTTTCTTTGTTAACCCTAACAGAATGTGTTCAGATGGTTTAACTATTTTCCTGAGTGGAAGAACTAACTTTCTCCTTTTCTTTCCAGTAGGTTGTAGAATGGAACTTATGGATAAAACAATCAATAGTTACTTTGATGTTTGGCTTGGACCCAGAGGTAAGATTTCTCAAAAGTTAACACAAAAATAAAACTGATCTTACTAGAACATAAGAAACATTTTTCCTCTAACTTGACATTGACAGGTGACTACTTTCCTTAGCATCTGCAAAGCATCAAAATGCCTGACAGTGTAATAAATAAGAGTCTTTTCAGTGCTCCTGATCTTTTGACCTGAAGAGGTCATTCTTCTATTCTTCTTACTATCAGTTAAGCTCATGTTGTTTGTCTCAGTGGGTGCTGCCTTGGTTTTTTGTTTTTTTTTTTTTTTTAATTTAGTAATAGCTTTTATTCTAAAAAAGCCACTTCAACTTGCATTTAATTAAATAAAAAATACTCTTGCCCTCTTGCCTTCATAACTATAGCACTTCTCTGGAATTTTTCACTAAAAATATCTGTAGTTTTTGGAAAGTACCGCTTCTTTGAAACCATTCTTTTTTGAAGAAGCAATAGGTTTTGCCCAGGGAAAAACTCTGCAGGTGGAGAACTGCAGTCCTGGTCAGTGTGAGGAAGCCAGAGGCTGTGGAACCAGGACAAGCAGTGGCCTCATGCTGCGGGCTTGGGTAGGAGGGTCCAGTTCCACCTGGTTCTGACCAGAGGGATTAAATGACTGCATCCTGCACAGAGTGTGCAGAGCAGTGCTGCTCAGTGGCATATGCTTTCTTCTTCTGACTGCTGCAATAATACCTTTCCTCTGTCCCACTCAAGATCCAGTGATGGTGCCCCTTCTTCACAGAAGAAAGTCCATAGGAGGTGGAACAAGCCTCTGATTCTTTTAAGTGTGTTTTCTGTTTGCTTTTATTAGTATCTCGGTGCCCTTGATGCCTTTCTCTTTATACTAAGCCTGTTTAAATTAGCCTGGATGTTCTGATATAAAATATTGTATGTGCTGGCCTATAGTCTCTATTTGCTGTATGAGAAAAATCATGAACCATAAAGGTGGCAAATCCAAACAATTCCCTCCTTGCCTACCTACTTTCCAGCCTACAGTTTTAAGGCCTCATTTCTTACATTTAGGATCCATGTATGATTCCTTTAAAATTAAGTCAAGACTGAATGACAGCAATACTTGAATTGCTCATTTATAGTTTGGTTAGCTTGGTTTCAGTACTTTGGGCTGACTTTAGTAAGAGGAGTGAGATACTGTTGCAAGGTATGGACAACACAGTTGTGGTTCAAAAGGATCACACTAATGTTCCAAGTAGTCCCCTAAAATTCTCTGATTCCAGGTAGTTTATGTGCTTTTCCTGAGAAGTTGATGTATTGCCATCCGGACTGGTTACTCAGGCGGGACTGGCTGCTCTGAGTTCAATTGTTCATACAAGGACTCCAAAATTTAATTCTTTCTAATAGCACATACGTAAGTCTAACTGTGTTAGTATTGACTGGAAAATAATTATCAGGATCATCTACCTATAACTGCAGAAGTATCTACTCCACTCCTAGGTGTGACTTTGCTGACTATAGGAAATAACATGTACCATCAGGAAGGGTTGGTTTGAGAAGATGAAGGGGAGAGATTTGTTGAAGCTTTTCTTTATAATTTTATCTGTGGTATTCAAGTGGATGACAGTTCTGAATGGTAATGAGTATTTAAAAATAATAGTGGTAATAAGAATATTATAGCCTTAGGAAAATAATTATTTCTGCTTTCTTGAATATGTAAATAAAATGTTGTTTGTAATTAGCAATGGGCCCTTAATAAAAGAGCTTGCTGCAGTTCCTTCATCTTTCTTTGGTATTCCAGCATGGGAAGCACTTTGGGTACAGCTATTTTTAGATGTGTTGAATTCTTCTTACAAAATCTAAATGTTTTGTATATTTTTGTTTCTTTGTTTCAGACCCCAGGGTAAAAGGATGGCTTCTTCTGGAGAACTATACACCTACCTTTATCTTCTCAGTCTTGTACTTACTGATTGTATGGCTAGGACCAAAGTACATGAGGAATAAGCAGCCATTCTCATGCAGGGGTATTCTAGTGATCTACAACCTTGGACTTACACTGCTTTCTCTGTATATGTTTTATGAGGTAAGAGAAAAAGGGTTGGTCAGGCTTATTTTGCAGTGTCTGTTTTAATTACATTGGCTCGTGTTGAAAATAATCTGAGCACAGTGCTTCTGAATTCAGGAAGCATCTGCAGAAATGGTGCAACCATTTTCAATGTCAGTTCTCTGGGGAGAAAACCCTAATTGGATTGTTACCTCTAAGGATGGTGTGACACAAACTTTGCTTTAAACATCCTTGCTGACCTTGGTTAGCAATGTTTCAAATGCACTTTGCTCAGTTGGTGCAAGTGAAGTCCTGATGTTTCATCATGAACTTGGCTACTTTAATAACTTCTCCTTGCTCAGTGTGATAGTGGACTTTGTAGCAAAACTGTGGCTTTATCTGGAGAGCAAAACGTTTTATTTACTTGTGTTTAATCATACACGCACTCCTTGCATCTATTTCTGTAAGCTTGCAATAGATTCTTTTTCATCCTTTTGGTTTTGCTGGGAAAAGAAAGTTGCTGAAACAATGCCAGTGTGATTCATCTGTTTCTTTGAGCTTAAAATCTAAACATACAAATATATTTCAGACTGAATTGAACTTTCTGTGGACTTACTTCCTTTCATAAAAACCCAAAGATTTAGGCAGTGTGAAGCTTTCCACTTCCCAGAGAGCTCTTTAGCTGCTTTTACTCAGAGCTGTATGTTTTTGTTCAAGTGAAAATAAAGAACTATGGTAGTGTAAATAATGATGTGGTCAGAAAACTACTCTTTTGCTTTAGTGCACAGAATATTCTGGCACACTTTTAACCAAAGTATTTCTTCTTTCTGTAAGGAGATATTTCAACATCCTCTTTTCAGTTCTTTCACTACAGTCTTTTCAAATAAAGCCTAGTGCTAAAATTACTATTTTTTTTTTTTTTTGCATGAGCTTAGAAGTGTATATAAGCTGCAATTCTCCTTTAAGTTTGTAGTTAATTCTATAGTGTTTTACCAGGTGAGTGTTTAGAGATGAAGTGATTTAAATTCAATGTTATTTCTCTTGTGTAGTGAATTGTCTACTCAGAAATTACTGGGCTGGGTTATTAAGAAATTTGGTACTTAATTGTTCAGTTGGGAGCAGTTTTGGATTCAGTAGGTACTTGGAACTTGTGTTCTTGATGTGCTTACATTTCTAACCTCTTTGTCCAGGGTGTTATAATCCAGAAAAAATGTGTGTTGATCAGTTTAATTTGTCTAAATGTAGTGTTGATGTTGACTTCAATGTCCATCTGCATTATTTTATGCAGGTATTTATTTACAGTTATATAGTGATCTGTTATTTTAATCTCCACTTTCATTTTTGAGTGTTTACAAGTGCAGACTTTCCTTCAGTTGTACCAAGTGTGGCTAAAACTCTCAGGATAGCCAGTCTTTCTCTTTTGAATACTTGGAATAATACTCATAGTTTCTAAATTACTGTAATGTTCTGCTGTGTTACAAAACCTGCTGGTAAATTTAAACAAGAGAAAATACCTGAACTGTTGATCCTATAAATGCCTTTTTCTTGCTAACAATAAACTGGTTACCAAGGGAGGAGTGTTCATTATATGCTGAAGAAGTCCTCCTACTTGTAACCAGATAAATAGCTTTTATATTGTGGAGCAATGACACAACTAAAATACAGTTAACATTAAGACCCCTCCTTCCTATATAATTAAATGCTTTACATGAAAATGAGTATTGCTCTTAATCTAATATTATCCATATGGAACTGTTCATTAGTATTGTAAATATACCTTCTCCTTGTATATGGGCACACACAAAGCTAGAGCATTGTGAAGATCATTAAACACATGATAGTGGCAATGAAATGTGGTTGGCAGCACTTAGAAGCTGGATGTGAGGGCAAGTGATGCTCTGCAACAAGGAACTGATCTCATAGAAATGCTGCAAAGCAGAGAGCCATGCTGGCATAACACCACAGTGCTTGATGTTTGTAGGGAGAGAGCCAAAGGGCATAGGGAAAAAATGGGTTCTTGCACCTCCGGGTATGTTCTCTATCTGAAGTACCTGCACAATTACCCCTGTTGGTGCACAGCATGTGATACCCTTGGTTGTATCTCATCAGTCTTGGAAATTTTCCTTTGAAGGATTAGCTATATATAAGTAGCAATTTATAGTACACTTAGTTGCTTTTAAGACAGAATTATGAGGAACAGCATTCAGAAAACTTGTGTAACTCCCCATTCTCCTTGTTGACGTTTTGAGTTCCAATTGGATTAAAATTTTTCAGTCCTACTGTGAGGAAAATTATAAAATGTCACCATTTATGATCTTGTTTAGTAGCGTGTCTGAAATGAATTTGTTTTAATAGCTTGTGTACAATACACCTGAAACTCTTACTTTGAAGTTTTTCCTGAGTTGTGATTCAGGTCATGATTCATAGCATCACAGCTCAGTTTGCATATTATGTGACCAAAACAAGATGTTAAAGTGAGGCATCCTCCCAACTGGGATGAAAAGGATGACCTACTTGATTTTCTGACCTTTATATCTGAATGATTGTAAGCAATACCATGGGGGAATTTGTCATCATAGGATTTGTGTAACTCTAGGTATTGTGTACTTTGGTCTAAAATCACTAGAAATCTTAGATCTCTTATGTGGAATTCCTAATAGTTTCCCTCTGTACTTGCTGTACCTTTTTTATTTGGGTATTTAATGACTTGGCTGAGTTTTGGTACTCAGAGAAGTGGGCTCCTCTTGTCCTAGACAATGTAACAGGCAAGGCAGATCTAGAGGAGTTGGAGAGGTTTCTCCAGGCTAATTTGTATCATACTTCAAGAGGACAGGATGCTCTTTAGGGATAAACAATGTTTTATTCTGTAAAAATCTACAGTGCTTGGACTTTAAGGAGAAATAAGGCTCTTATGTCTCAGGCAGGAGCATCAAGGGGTGGCTTCCTGGGTGGTGGAGAAAAGTGGCTAGCTGGGACTGGCAGGGGGTTATAGGTTCTGGGCTGGTCACCTGCTGGCTGGCATGGCCATGTCTGGAGGAGCAGCTGGAGCAGCAGAGGCAGCACTGCTTCCCCCTGTGCTGCTGCTCTGTGCTGGGATCACAAGGCATCTTGCAACACTGTGAGTAGGGCCTGTGCATTTCTGCTTGAGTCTCAGCTGGGTAATTTAGCAAAGAGGGGAGAGTGCCAGGTACCCAGTTACACAGCACACAGACTTATGTTATTTTGGGGGAGTTTGTTAGCAAAAGTGGCCAAGTGATCTGGACCACCTGGGCTTACATTAGAGAAAACTGGTCAATGATGAAGGCTCACTTTCTTAAGTGATCTCTTTACTGTCTTTTTTTCTTCATCTGAAAAATTAATTCCTTACTGAATCTGCCTGAGAAAAGTCTTAGATTTTCCTGGTGAGTGAGGTGTTGCATATGCTGTAGGAAAAGCCTTAGGAAGCAGGGGACTCTGTGCAGAGGTGCTGTGTCACGTGAGCCATGGGTGGCAGCTAGGCTGCTCTTTCCTCTCCCCTTTCTTTCTCCACCCTCCTGAAGCCCTTATCTCTGCCCTGGGGTGACTGCATTCATGTAAAGATAAAGTTCCATATCTTTGCAGGCATTTGCTTGCTTTGATCAGATGTGAACTTCTTTTTCTCTTCATTCTAATCTAGCTCTGTTTTGAACCTTGTAAACCCATCACGCCTTGACAGCGTGATGCAGTGCTAGGTCCCTTATCTGCTCCACTCCAGTGAGTCTCAGACTTCAGTTTTATCACGAGAAAAAACAAAATCCTCCCCAGTAGCACCTCTCCTCCACTTAGACAGACTGGTGTTAGTGTCCTGGCTTATTTTGGTAGCAGAGTTGATAAAAAAAGCATATGCCACAGCATTTTAAAGAATTCAGCAACAGAATTACAAAATGAAAGCAATAGGAAAAAAGAAAACTTCATTGCAGGGGAAGAAAATGTGGGTTGTTTCAGCACAAATGTGACCTTGAGCTGCAGGTTTTTCCCCTGAGCTGAGGGACTTAACCCTGAGTTTGAGTACCATTTTAATTGGCTTATGAAGGAACTGTCTTTTTGTGCTGTTCAGAAACCACATGAAGTGGTTTACTCAAGTGTAAATGGTTATAATTGGCCTTTTCTGGACATGTTAATTTCTTGAGAAGAGATTTGCCTGTGGTTGTTCATCAGCAGTGCCATCAGCAGGCATCCAGGCCTGCCAGCCTGAAGATGAAGGACTTCTAGAGACAGTGGGCAAGGAAGGAAAGGTTGTCTCAAGGCTATGTTGATAGAGGAGGCACTGCTCTGTTTCTGGGCAATTTTCAGGCCTCCTATACAATGGTGTAAGGAGGTCTTGGAAATGCTGGTTCAGGGAGTCTGCTCTGACCACAACAAATGTGAGCAAGGACTTAAATGCACTGCTGGAAATTTCTGACCCCTCCTTATCACTTTTGTGGTGGTAGGGATGCAGCTCCCTGGGGCTGTACACCCGTGCATAATGGAGCCATTTGTGGTCATGTTTCAGAGTGACCTCTTGGTTTTGTTTTCTGAAGCCTTCTAGCATTGATGAAAGCATTGTGGGTGCAAGAAATAGTGGTGCCAGGCAAAAGAACAGCTGACTAAATGGAGAAAAATATTATTTACATGTTGTATGTTGCACCGAGTAAGATTTGTGGGCAGCCATATGCAGCTTTTTACCAATTAGTTCCTTCTGGAAAGCAGGGAATGAAATTATTTTTGTAACTATACTAACTATTTATATTATAAAAGATGCTGACATTTCCTACAAATGTTGCTTTCCTTATGTCATTTGTGGCTGTGAGAGTATTACAGTTCCTAGCATACAGTAATATATTCTTTTGTAAACAAGAGAGTACTCAGGTTGAGCTGAAGCCACTGCTCATAGCCACACTGATGTCATTGTGCTTTAGAGAGGTGGGATCCATGGAGACACCTTTGGTTGCATTACACTTTAGGTGGTGAACCTGTACTGCTTGCAGGAAAAGCTCTGTGGATTCACTATGCCAGCCTTTACTGGGAAGAAGTTTATGGAGTGCAGCATTAGTGATGGATGTTGTTTGGATTAATTACAATATAAACAATGTTGTTTTCCTTCTATTCCTAACACATCCTTGAACCATGAGAACTGTATGAAAACAGCTGAAAGGTTTGATCACAGCACAATGTGGTCTTCTGTCTGAGGGACCGGTGGGCACTTGCAAGGCCACGCAGTCTTGGTGGAAGTGGCTTGGTACAAAGCTTGCTTTGGGGCACAGCTGGTCCTTTAGCAAGGTACCACTTTTAAACTGGTGTCCTCTGCACAGCCCTGCAGCCAGGAGAGAAGTCCTTCTTCCACGGCTGCCTTCCCTTTGTTGCGTGGGTAGGGAAAATGCCTGGGTATGCTGGTGAAGTGCATGGCTGCCCTGCCCTTGTTGTGGCTGCTATAGGATGCTATTGATTTATCTCTAATACAAGAGATAGTTCCAGATCTGTATATTATGATATAACTAGATGTACATTTTTTTCCCTAAATTGTTGCAATAATTCTCAGAAGGTCAAAAATGATGACCTAGGCTGACTGGGTATTTTAAAAGCTAATTTAGGGGGAAAATGAGGCATGAAAGAAATAACATTGGGGAAAGGTAGATCATTTAAGTGATAATCTTTACTGAACCTTTTAAAATTAGCTTCCTGTTCACAGTTCTGAGCAGCATTTAGTCATACCAGTTATTGCAGTCCTTTAATCAAGTGATCTTTAAAAATTACTTTTAGTACAAGGATTTTCTACTGTGGCTTTGCAAAGCTATTTTTTATTCTGCAGATAGATAAGGCCAAAAACATACAACTTGCTTCTGCCTTTCAGATGTTTTTTGAGATACCTAACAATTTTTTTTCACTTGGGAGTTGCCTAAAGTTGTTACTCCTCTCCTCATGCTATTCCCAAGAGGAAGAACATCTTTATCAACAATGTCCAGTGATCCCTTCTGTTGAGATATTAAAGGGGATCTTGTTCATGTCCTTGCACATGCTCCCTCCTCCCATTCTACCCTCAACCTGTCCTACCATCTCCTACCATCTGTGAAAGGGTGAGAACATCCAGCATGGATCTTGTTTCTCTAGAGATTTGAGCCAGCCCCTCCACATCAGACACCCTGTCATGACTAATAGTTGGTTATTACTCTTAATAGTGATTCCCTTATGTTTGAGGTGTTATTTGTTATGCCAGGAAGTCAGGCAGGCAGTAGCATATCCTGCAGAGGAAGTCACTTATACTGAGAAGGATGTAAGGTGCTTGGGATGAGTGAATTGCTTAAAAAGATCTTGAAGAATGGCAATGCAGTGAAACATCTGTTGTTAGCTGTTGAGGAGAACAAAGCTGAAAACATGCTCTGTCACATGGCTGAAAAAACTGTAGTCACATCTCTTGAGTATAAAATTTCTTAAAGATGTAACTCTTCCCAAAAGTAATCAGAAGAACTTTGGTTATTTACTTTCTCTAACAACAAGATCATCAGCAAAGAAGATGATTTCTTGAAAAGCTGTGTGAAATATGACAATGAAAAGGCTCACACTGTGTGGGATAAGTGGGGATAAAATGTTACCTCCTATTTTTATTCTGATATACCCCAATTTGGAGAATTTATTAATTCACCCTTCACTATGATTCAGTCACTGCTTGGAACTTGAATTCAACCTAATGCCACCCTCAGGTGCCCAGGATTCTCTTGACACCAGATGTCTGGGCTGAGCCACTGTGGAGGTTTGCAGGTGCCATGGAATTCAGACTTCTCCCCCAAATAACACTTTATTTTTTTTATTTGTTCAGCTGGTGACGGGAGTATTGGAAGGAGGATACAATTTCTTCTGCCAGGATACACACAGTGGAGGAGAGGCTGATATGAAGGTACCTTAATCGAGACTTAGAGCTGGTAATGTTTCAGATTGTCCACTTGAGTGTAAGTGGAGAGCAGAACAGTATTGATAAAGCACATTTTGATTAAACTATAAACTTTTTTCCTCCTTTTACAGTACAATGGACAATGCACTGTCAGACATAATAGTTAATCTAGGATATATTTATGGTTGGTATTTTAGTGAGTAATTATGTGCAAATTTTCAAGTGTCCCCAGATGAAAAAATGAGGACCTGGTCTTCAGACTGTATCCAGCCACTCTATGTTGAGCCCACCCTTCTCTTTCTGAGATGTGGTGACGATTTCTTCTGGTTATACTTCTGACTTCTTTACAGACAGCACTGCAGCATCAGCTCTGGTTAAGTATTTTCTTATTTCTCCCAGGACAACCCAGGTGCACAGCAGTAGCCTCGTGAAGCAGTCTTTGTCATCCTGTTTACAGCTGTAGCTATAGATTTGTACCTTGATCTCCCATGGAGAAACCTGAGGCAGAAGTATTACAGAACATCCCAGCAGTGTCTTGAATCCAAGTAGTGCAGGACAGAATCTGGATTTTAATTACTTAGATACCATAAGAGTTGAAAGCCCCCACAATGTGTAATGCTTCTAAAACTTGTTTCCTCCTTTCCAGATCATACGTGTCCTCTGGTGGTACTATTTCTCCAAACTCATTGAGTTCATGGATACCTTCTTTTTCATTTTGAGGAAAAATAATCATCAGATCACTGTTCTGCATGTCTACCACCATGCAACAATGCTGAACATCTGGTGGTTTGTTATGAACTGGGTGCCTTGTGGTCACTGTAAGTACTGGGTTATGGTGGGGGAACATCTGCAACAGGGGCTTTGTTTTGGTGGTCTTTTGATCAAACCAAACATCTCTGGTACCTTCAGCTGCAGGATTTTTTTCTGTACCATATTAAGCTGCTTTGCTGAATTGCAACTATTGTAGATGGTTGCAGGAACTAAGCTACCACCACAGCCTCTAGGAGAGGAATGTCTACGTAGTTTGAAGAATTTGTGTAGCAGTGTGACATTTATCAGGTGCATTAGCCCAGGTCAGATACCCACCAACCTTGCTTTCTCTATTTTTGCTGTAGTTACAGACCCTCTGATGAAACAATATTCTTTTTTAAGTCAAGCCAGAAGCTTGTTTCAGCTGTAAAACAGCTAAAAGTGACTCTTGTCCTTGTATCTGTAAAGTTCACTTGAGACATTACTTTCTTAATTTAATCTCATTATACCACTGGCCATAACAAATTATTTCAATTAAAATCTTGTCCCCTGAGCACTAATGAACATGAGCACATTAATCTTAAGTGGAAGATTTCCATGTCTCTCTTATCTGAATCCTGCTAACCTTTGGCAATGTGGCTTTAATTCTTTACTTCCATTGCACTTAGCTGGCATCTGGTTTCCTAACTGCATTACCATGTCTTAGCTATGGTTAGGATGTGCAGCTTATAGATACTGGCTTTGTTGAATGCTCCATTCAAGAGAAACCTTTTCAAACCCAATGGATGTGAGCTACTGGCAGTGCAGACCCAGAGGATGCATTCCTCAGGAGTCTGCTGAGCCAAACAGCATAGAAACTCGTATTTGTTTTTGTGTTGTCAGCACAGTGGTGAGTAATACTGAACTTACAAAAAGTCTGCATCTGGAAACACATTCTCTTCCAAGGAACTCAATCCTTTTTCATACAGCAGTCAAAACTGCATATACTTAGAATCTATCTTGTGCTCATGTGGTCTTGAAAACACTTTTGTGCTATTTCTAGTCATGTGTTTTTCTTCTTCCAAGCTTTATGTTCTGTTGTGTCATCACAGTTCTATGCAGTTCAGTGTTAAGCTAGAAATGACAAAATTGGCTCCTGCCTGCAAGGAAGTGAAATCAACCTTAAAGTAGATGGGTGAAGCTATTGATTGTTTGGTATGTGAGCATTCCTCCTTTTTACCAGTTTTCTCAGTTCCCTTGAGAAACCATAATGTAGATGTGAAAAAGAGTAACTTGAGGAAACAAAACCAGAAGGCTGATGTAAAGCACAAAGCTGCAAAGCAGCTCAGCTACTCCATTGGGTAGGCAGAATAAAAAACAGGGTAAAAAAAGAACCCTCTTGCTTTTCTTCTAAGAGAAATCATATTTTAAATAGCAACATTTTGAACATGTTATTTTTGTAGGTTGCATGAAACAGCATGTTCCTTCCTGGTAATGCAGTGTACTTTCTTTTTCCCTTGCCCTTTTTTTAGCTTACTTTGGTGCCACACTGAACAGCTTTATCCATGTCCTCATGTACTCCTACTATGGATTGTCCGCTATTCCAGCAATGCGTCCTTATCTGTGGTGGAAGAAGTACATCACTCAGGGGCAGCTGGTGAGTGATTTGCTCTTCAGTGCTTCAGCAGGCTCTTGTATTCGTAATGAGGTCCTCTTGTCTTTACCGAGTTAGGAAATTTTGACAGGGGATAGAAGAAAAGAGAATGAGACCTGGTACCTTCTACATCCTGTAGTGCCTACATCACCTTAGAAATCCAAAACATCTGTTTGCTCTGTTTTCAGGACAATGGGGAGCTGGGGTCTGGGGCTGTACATGAATCAGTGCTGAGGTCTGTGGGATCTTTCTCCCCCTCACCATGTTGTGTGGCTAGATGTATTTGGGAGTTGCAGTGCTGGGATTTCTGGGACTCAATAGCCAGGGTGGAGGCTTTTCTTCCAAGTCCTCTTGAGCTAGCCTGCTCTTCCCTGTGCTTGGTTGGTCAGGCTGGGACAGACCAGAAACTGAGTGCAATGCTGTCCACAGCTAACAAGGGCCATTCCAGTCCTGCGGGACAATGCCTTTTCTGTCCTACTTTTGCATACAGTTGCAAATGGTTTATTAAAAACTATTCAATATTTTTGTTCTCTTCCTGCACTTCAAATGGGCAGATTTTTTTCTCTTGTAATTCTGTGTTCTCCTTGTATCCGTTTGCACTGTTTTGTGTGTGTGCAGTGATGAAGCCTGACCACAGTGTGCTGGAGGTGATAAGAGCAGTGAAATTAGGTAATGAAGCACATGCTGTAGTGATACAGCATTAGAACCATGAGTTTCAATGTGTACAACATGTCAGATCACCACAAGGAAATGTGCATGAGTGTTCTCTCTTCCCCATTTTGTAGGGGGGGGAAACTGAAACCTAGATAAATTGTTATATTCTTCTCCCCCCCCACCTTCTCAGAGCTGTGAATAGTTTTAATAACATTTGCTGGTGATGATTAATAACATTTACTGCCAGCAACTCAGTGTTGATTTTCAACATGTTTTTTTAGCACTGTTCTTCCTGAAGAGTGGCAAAGTATTTTAGCTGGGGGCTCATTATTTTCAAGGGAGGCATGAGGAGGGTTGCTTTGGTTTGAAGTTTGTTTCTGTTTTTCTTCCCAGATTTAGGCTCTATTCTTCATCCTTGTTCAGTTGCTACAGAGTGCAGTGTCTCGGTGCTTCGGTTGCTTCCCTGGCTATTGTCATAGCTGCTTTCACTTCCTTGCCTGCTCTGCATGCATAGCTGTTAGGGCAGCAAAATAGCAGAGCAGAACAAACAGTCTTTCCCTTTTTAAATAAACATTCCCTAATCTGGTAGCCTTTATGTGAGGGTGAATTTTGCCTAAGGCCCTCTGCTTTACATAAGCCCAAACTCTGTTTTTCCAAATGAGATAATTAAAGATAATTGGACCCTTATCCTCCTCCCTGGCTCTCCAGCTTCCCTGCAGCCGTTACCCCAAAAATTCTTCTACTGGAGCCATATGTCAGACAGTTTCTGTCTGTGGGAAGGGATTGCAGGGGTCTGTGTGTACATCAAGTGACCCCAGGTCTTCTGCAGCTGAAGCAGTGAGATGCAGATCTACTCCATTAGGATGGTAAAGTCAATCCCAATGAACTCTCATTAGGAAGAAGGTGGTATTTCTTCCTTGGGGCATTTATATATCAATTCTATGTAAGTGACTCTAATGTTCTAAAATGGAAAAATACAAGTAAGCACGCTTAACAAGATACCACAATCTGAATGTCTGCTCATTCAGGTTTACAGAGAAAACACTTGCCAAACACGTAATATTGCATACTCTTTACTTGTTTTGGAAATAACTGTTGAGATTTTGGTCACTCATGGTGTTTTTTCCTCCTTCCATTAATGTTAATGTCCATAAATGCTCCATTTCTCTTATTTTTGTTTTCTCTCCCCAGATTCAGTTTGTCTTGACAATCTTCCAGACCAGCTGTGGTGTTGTTTGGCCATGTGCATTTCCTCAGGGGTGGCTGTATTTTCAGATTTCTTACATGATTTCTTTGATTATCCTCTTCACAAATTTCTATATTCAGGTAATAATAGCATTCATCAACTCTTTCTAGCATTCTGCTGGCTGTATCTCACTGGAAAGCTGTTACAGAAAGATATGTTTGAAATGTCCTTTTGCTATCCTTCACTAACATGCATATGTTCTTGAAGTATTTTCAAATCTTCTGATGTGCTGTACCCATAATTCAGAATGCTTAGTAATTTCAGTAAGCCAGAGTGATACAAAGAAATGGCTTACTGCAATTCTAACTGCAGGTAAGGGAGAGGAGTTTTATGTAAGACAAAGCTTTCCAGTCTGAAATAAACAGCAAGTGAACCTGTGAAGCACCTGAAGGAATTGTTCATTTCTGCTTTTACATGGGGAAATGCTTGTTTTTTTTTATCCAGGGAAACTTCCCTCACAACATGCAGAAATCTGGATTTTGTTCACTTCTGCAGGCATTTGTTTGTATTTTCATATGGAAAATTAGTGGGTTTAGTTGTGTTTCTACAAATCTGATTTCATGTTTGAACAGATCTAGACTTGGTATGATTTATTCTGAGCAGTTAATAACTGGGCTCTGTACAAAGATGCACAACTACTGTCTATAGAAAATCATGTACTACTGTCTGCAGAAAATCAAACCAACAGCCTGCTGCCCTAAAGAAGCAAACTCTGTTATATGTTTCAAATGTCATTTGAGGGATTTGGGCATTTTGGTTCTGGTGAGAATGATTCATGGGAGGAAACACAGCAGGCTACCCTGTCTGTTCTTCTGGTACTTCTTAAAATCAGTCCCATGATTTCTATCACTTGCTGCATATGAACATGCTAATTAAACATTATAGTGTATTCTAGATATCACTTGATTTTCTTTGTCAATTTTGCTGATATTTTAACTTTTAATTGTTTAAATTCATACAGAAAACTGGGGAAATGTGCTTTTGTCAGGCAGCTGAGCCCCTTTGAAAAAAATTAATGTATATTTTACTGTCTGTAATTTTCTTTGACAGTCTGCCCCATCGTGTTAGTTTTTGATTCTTGTGTTAGCCAATGGAAATTCCCATCACATTTCTATCTCTGAACTTCCCTCACTTTAATTGTTTACCCACCTGTTGTTCTGGCTTTGTTCAAGGTACTGTCACCTGCAGTGCCTCAAACCTCCTTCCTCACATGTCATTTTGAGTATATTGTTATCCCATAGTCTGCTCATAAAATTGCTTCCCTTGTTTCTAATTTACTATTAGTATAACACTACCATCACACTGCCAAGCCTTTTTCTTTTCAAGTGAACCACTCCTCTCACTGTGATGAATGAAAAGCATAGTACAGTCTCATACACAAAAAGTGGTAGAGCTTGTTAGACTCTTACTGCCGGCACAAGGTCTTTAAAAATGATGAGTGCAAGTTCACTTCTGTGTTTCTAGACTTACTGTGAGGAAGTGGTTATTTATATCTAATTAAGCAAAACCATGTGCCTTTCCATGTATTCTAGACTTACAACAAGAAGGCATCCTCGAGGAGGAAAGAGTATCAGAACGGCTCCACAGCCATTGCAAACGGGCACACAAACAGCTTTTCTTCCCTTGAGAACAATGTGAAACAAAGGAAACAAAGGAAGGATTGAAGACCAAACTGAAAAACCATTTTGGTAACCCCAACAACAAAATCATCTGATTGTAAGCACAATAAGAGTTGTGCACTAATACTCTAATGGCTACTGTAACTATTCCTGCCTAGAATAGTGTGATTTATGTAGGACTTAACCAGTGCAAACACCCTAGAAACCGTATACAGAACATAAAAGTAGGTTAAAGTTTAAAAATAATTCTGGGCTGTCACTGACCCTGCTATAGACTATGGAAGGGAGTATTATCATATTATCCAACACTGCTGTTGCCTTACTAGTCAATATGATAGGTGCTGAATTATGATTCACAATTTGAAAACACTGTAATCTAAACCTCCATTTTTTAAACTATAGATCATGCATGTGATTGTAGAGGTAATTTGTATGATGCTGGTTTCAGTAGATAAACACACATGCCTTAAATTAAAAAGCAGGGCCCAAAGCTTATTACTGGTTTAAAAATTAGGGTATGTTTCAACTTTTCAATTGATTGACTTTTTATTAAAAAGTCATTTAGAAGAATCCATTGATCATTTTACTGTTCTGTATGTGATACACGATGCTACGTATCTCTTACTCGATACAGTGAAATTGGAAATGGCACATTTAGTTTTGTATATTTGGCTTTAATTGATTCAACAGTCACAAAACAGATGGAAAAATTATTTTACCTTTTTAATAGATCTTATTTTTTTATTTGAAGTACATCACTAACATAAAAGTAATTGGCACTTACACAGTCGAGTAAGATTTAAATATTGTCTCTAAAGTTTAGAGCATATACAGGGTGGACCCATCTATTCTTTTTACTTTTTTCTTTTTT
>VZTT01062984.1:77830-109308 GCA_013400855.1 Buphagus erythrorhynchus | reverse complement strand
GAGGGCGCCGGGAGCGGCGGCCCCGGCCCGGCGCCGCGCCCGGTTCGCCGTCACCAGCAGCACCTGTTGTGTGCGCCCTCACGGGGACGGGCCCTGCCGCCGGCCCCAGGCCCCCAGCCCCTCGGGCTCGGCCCCTGCTCCATTGTCGGAAACGCCCTTGGAGAAAAGCGGTCAGGCGGCACCGCGCACATCAGCCCGGGCTGTGTTTTTGAAGTGTAAACTGCGTGTCGTGTGTTGTGGGACGGAAACAGAGCCGGTTTTTGGTGCCTCTTGCCAATGCTCGCTCCTGTGCGGCTCTCAGACGCTCTCTAGAGATCCTGAGCCTGACACCTCCCTTCTCCGTTTAAATGACTTCACGCCGCTTGCCATGCTCTAGTAAGCTCAGGATGTTGTGGCTTTTGCAGGTCAGTTAATTTTTTAAACCGTGGAGGATTTCTTAAGCTTTCTGTTCTGCTTATTTTCATCTCGATTGATGTAGATTTCACGTGGCACGTCTTTATTTAGCTTTTGGCAAAGCTTATGCACTGTAAAGCAGAAGTTTCAGGTTGAAATTCAGTCGACTTTAGGCAACAGAATGGTACGTCAGCTTCTTAACCAAAATTGTTCACATCAGGAAACTCTTCTGGCCAGGCTAATGAAATTACTCAATTTTTATATGCAGCAGTAGAGATTATGGAAATTGTTTTTCACATCCAAAATTTCTGTCTACCTTATTCAAAGCTTTTGTATGGCCAGGACTAGACCCGTGTTCTAAAGGGGTGAATATCCAGAAGTTCTTGCAGGGACAGTGCTTCAGATGAGGAAAAGTGATGTACAACACTTGTTTCTTCCATGGTGCCTTTATTAATGACTCCTCCCTCCTCAGCTCATTTATAAGGCCCCAAAAGTCTCCATTTTTGAGTCTTTGTTGAAAGCTCAGAATAAGTTCTTATTCAGGTTTTCCAGGCTGTGAGGTTTGGATTGAAATGGGGAATCTCTGGTTCTCTGCCTTTAGCATGAGTTTGTCTGCCAGTGCTTGCTGTGGTCTCTCTGGGAAGGAGTGGGCTCTCTGTTCTTTCCTTTTGCTTTGCCACAGAGTGAAATCTTGTATCAACAAGGAGAAATGATTTTTGGTTCTTTATGCCTTTTTCTAATGAAATTGGCTCTCTGGGCTGTAATGTAGTGTTGAAATGTTACAGGGCCTATTAAAGTAAGTAAAATATTGTGGCAAAGAAATTGTAAATAAAACGGGGAAAAGCCCACAAAATTTATATGCCTGTGGGATTGCATTCAGTGGAACACTTCTGTCAGGTCTTTTTTGGCCATCTCATGTTTGAATGTGTGATAAAGACTGCCAAGAAGAGAAATATCACCATCACTTTATTTTGCTGAAATTGAGAAAAACTGTGGTAGCTGGTAAGACCATGCAGATACTTCTTCTCTGCTTGTGTTTGAGCACACATCCACAATAGCCCATCATGGGAAGTCCTGCTGAGTGGCTTTGGGATAGTCACACAAGGAATAGGACAGTGTACCTCTTTTCTACCAGGTGAACACTTGAAAGGTAAGCCTCAGGAGAGCTGCCTAGCTAGTGGCACTGAGGGGCTGCTGGTGCTGGGGAGACTTGCCCATGTGTGTCTGTCCCTGTGTGGAGATACACATTTTGCAGTGTGCTGCATGTTCCCTGATCCATAATGTTGCCATTCCCAGTTAAGGAGAGCTCTTTCCCCTATGCTGTGATTTGTTGCTGGGTCTGTAAATTGTTTAAGTACCTCCCTTAGGAAAAACACTGAGCTTTTGGAGTGGTGCTTGGTAGAAACTGTAGATGAACCCAGGGTGTAATTCTGTGGCTTAAACTTATGCATGTCTGCTCTGTACTAGTGAGTGCTGTTGCAAGGCATGCAACACAGTTGGAATGGCCTGGGCTGTTCTGGAGTATGCTGGGCTCTGGCAGCACAGCAGATGTAAAGGATTTTCCTCAAGTTCAGAAGTCATGAAAGCACTCACAGTCCTGGGTTCAGATGGTTAACACAGAGATTTTGTCTGCATTTTGTGCCTGGGTGGCACATCACATGTGGGGCTTCAGGACCTGCACGCCCACAGCTGCTTTTGTATTTGTGGTGGGTTTTTCTGTAGTGGCCATATCCTTTTGAGCTGTATCAGCAGGTGAAACCTGTTGTTTTTCAAATCAGCTGGCAAATACTCCCAACAGTGGCTTTTCCCTGAGTGCTGCTTATCCCTCAGCAATAAAATGGGACTCACTGGGTCATAACTTGGCCATCCTCTCTCCTTTTGTGTATTTCCTAGAAGTGATCCCAAGAAGGAGGAAATTGGTATTTTTGCTGATGCTGAGGTTTGGTGAGAGGAATTGCTTTTTTTCAAGAACGTCACATAAGCATTTGGTCAGCTTTGTTCAAAACTGTAAATCCCTTTGTGGATTTTCTGTAATGTCCTGTTTGTGTAATGTACAAAATGTAGCACTTCAAAATAATGACTCATGCCATTATTTACCTAGCTGGGAAGGATGATGTCTCTCCAAGAATTCTTGGCTGGATGTTCACGTCACCCAGTTGGACAGTACTGCTCTGGTGTTGTGCACTTAGGTCCCTCTGAAATGCTGTTAGTTGCAACATTTCTGTGGCAAAATATTTCTCCTCCTGAGGGAATGAAGATGTGCTGTGTGTCTCCTCAGCCAGGCTGCACGTAAGGCTCTGAAGTTACCTTTTGGACAAAGCCCTGAACTGGGGAATGTTTTATTAATGGTGGTTCCTGACACTACTGTGTAACATTTTCAGATACTTATTTCCCTTGTTCTTCTGTCTTTCAGTGACAATTTGCCCTGCTTTTAGAGTAGTAGAGTGGGTTTGGATGGAGTGTGGCTTTATTCCTGCTGGAACTTAGAATGAGTAAGAAAAAATAAATAGGTTCAATCTCTTGAACTGTAATGGAGACATGTTGTGGGTGAAAAAGGGAGAAGTCATAGAGATCCTGAAAAGAAGGTGAGTGCCCTGTGGAGTGCAGCCCATGGGGCTTTAACAAGCAGCTGAAAACTGAGGTGTGTAACAGGAACCTGTTCTAGGTACCAGCAGAGAGGCCCAGTGATCTTACCTGTCATGAAGAGTTTCTTGTGCTTGCTTCCTGGTGGTCCTGGGGGTGTTCTGGGGCTTGAACAGCTGTTGAGGAGATGAGGCAACAGAAGCAGGAATGTTCATCCTCAAAGCCAGAGGGTTGCCTGGACTTGTTTGTGCAGCAGTGCACAAACCTCGAGGCTCATCATGTGAGAAAAGACTGTAGCATGATTCATGGGCCACATTGCCTTGATGAATAAGACCTGGAAAGAATTCTTTAGGCTTCCTGTGTGCTTCCTGGCACACAGTAAATGGTGTTCTCTGTGATGGAAGCATGATGTGGGCAAAGGAATGAAGAATGGGAGAAGAAATTTTTTGGAAAACAAGAGGTTAAAATGAAAAATTGCAAGGAGAATTAATTTGGACTTGAAAGTACTAGATTCAGGCCTTATCTTTTTCATAGTGTAATAACTTTTAATTAAATTATAATATTCAAGATGGATATATTTGCATCTGTAACTTTGAAGAAAGTGTATCCACAGAGTAGGTGGAAGTGTCTGCAGAGAATTTACTGCAGCACAGAACTGGTTTGACAGGAGTCACTTTCCAGCAGACCCAAAACATTCTTCATTCATGGTTCTTCTTGGAGTTAGTTCTGGGAGTTGGGGAGTCAAAGGTGAGAAACTACTTCTTTTGATCTGTCAATAAGAAGAAGGTATGAAAATTACATCTGTCCTAACAAAAACTTGAGGGATGTATATAACCAAATTCACCAGCTATGGGTAATGTGGCCTATAATGAGTTTGTTTAAGGTAAAACAATTTGATTTCAGTTTAAAAATACATTTTTAAAATTATTTTACCTTATTATTTACGCAATTTTTTGCCCTATTTATAAAGTGTTTTGCAGCTAATGAATATGAAATTTTCACTTAAAAATGTATAGTCAAATACTGAAGAGAAAATTAAGGTACTAATGTAAGAAACTTTCAAGTAGTAAAATAAAATAGTGTTTATAGAGTAGCTTCCTAATCAGTCAAAAACAAAAACACCCCCTCCCAACATTCCAACCTGGAGGAATCTATATTTCTTTTCAGGAAAAGTTCTAGAAAGTGCAAATACAATGCAAGATCAAAACAGATTATTTAAATCAGAGTTAAAGTAGATACTTTGAAGTCAAAGTGATTTAGCCAGTTTACCCTCAGGTAAATACCCTGAGGTGCTGAATCTCAGATTTGTAGCTGGATAAAGATGAGCAAATAGCAAAGAAATTCCAGTGTGAAAGATAATTTTAAAACTTTTTTTATTTTTTTGGTCTGGCATTGAAAAATGTCTGGAAGACATTTCTGCAATCAAATCCATGTAGACATTTGATGTGTAGGGGAACATGTTTCTGCCTATCCAAGGGTTTTGTGTCCTGGGATCCCATCCTGTCACTTCTACAGTCAAGTGTGGGAGTGCCCCTGTAGGATCTGGCAATTAGGGCTAAACTCTAGGGCTGCAGCCCTCCGGGGTTAATACCTTTTTCTGTGAGGTTCTTTTTTTGGTTGGTTGGTTTTGTTTGCCTTTTAAAGGTGATTCATTTAAAATTCTCTTTTGATTGTTACTTAGAACCTTGTTCATGCTGATGTCACTAATGGCCTGTCAGGCTTTCCATCACTCACTGGTGTATTCAGGGATTTGTCATGTGGCTGTTGATGGTTAGCTTCTGTCTGGAGTGTGACAGATATTCCATGCCACATCGATAATATAACAGACTCTCTTTTATTACAGCTTCTCATTTTTTTTTAATCAGTTGGGTTATTAGTGTGTTCTTTCATTTTAATAGAGATGAAACCTGATGGGATTTTTCATGTCCTGCTTGGGAGTGTGCATGCTGAAATTACCAAAGTCAGACTGGAGATGCTGAAGAAAGAGGCACGATTTTTTTAAAAACTAGGAAAAAACCCAACACCATTGCCCAAAAAAAAAAAAAAATCCCCCCAAACAAACAGTGAAAGCTGAGATTCTCATGGGTCCAAATACTGGACATATGTCTATGGACTTGAAGGGAANTTTTTTTAATTATCATTATTATTGTCCCTCTGGGCAGAATTATGAATCCATAAACCTGATAATGGGAGCAGTCAGAGTATCTGAGAACACCCATCTCTTATTTATGTAATACTGTAGCTCTAGTAACCTTAGCTGCTTAGTTTTGTTGTTCTAGTAATGTGATCTAAATCTTTAGTAGAGTACTAAGTCATAAATGCATTTGAAAGTCTGAATTCTGTTTTGGAATTTAAGATGTCTTCGGGATTAAGATACATCTTACATATTAAGGTTCAGATTGGATCTTTTAAGGATTTAACATTCTATCTGTTTGGATCCTTTCCAAGGAATGAAAACTGGAATCTCCTGAAGAATGAAGTGTGTTCGTCTCCCCTCTAACTGTTAGTGTTTAGGGTGCTGATCAACTGGAAAAGCTCAGAGGATGTAGACTTCTCAGTAGCTGAAATACACAGTGTCTTATGTCCAGCTGCATTTCTGGAAAACCAAAACCCTGCAGTTAAATAGTTAGTAATGATTGTTGCATCTACTTACCCTTGTAAACGGGCTCAGTAGGATCAGGTAGCAGCTCACCAATGTTTTAAGTATTACCAGGAAGGAACGATAAGATAGAAAAGAGAAAGTCTGCATAAAATCAATTCATGGTGTCAGGAGCCCACTGAATAGTGAAGCTGCTTTCTACAAAAAGTATGTGAAATAACCTGGTTTTGGTCTGTCTGCAGTCCCTTGGGTTAAACAGGGTGAATTTCAGGGAATCAAGGTTATTCTTTTTTTGTGTGTGTGATCGTAAAGAGGGTTTTGATTACCTTTCTCTATGCAGGAAATAAAATGCAGTCAGGATACAGGAGCAGTAGATACAGCATCATGCTGCTGCTGCTGTGGAGTTGTGGTCACCTGGGCACACTGCAGCAGTAGTTCTGTTGGCTGAAGTTAATCAGATGCACCAACAGTCTTAAGTAACTTTTTTTTCTCCTGAATTCTTACTGTTTAAGGCACAAATGATATGCATGAAGATTTATAGGGAAGATTTATAGGGTTTCCTGCAATTTCAAGGCTTTAAAACTGAAGTTTTTGTTGTTTTGGTTCACCTGGTCTCTAGTTTAGACAGTGTGCTAGTACTATGCAGAAATTGAACCCTGAAAACATTAATATTCTTTGTCTTCCTACTCTGGGGTTCCCTAGACATATTTCCTTAGGGGCCACAAGTTTAATCCCTTTAGGTGAATGTAGTATTTTGCAGGCAGGTAATGTGTTGTGATGTGAAGAGCAGTTCATTTTGGAGCTATATCTTTCCTGCCCCAGCAGTGAGGAAACAGCTACTGGTGCTGGTATTGAGGCTGTATTTGGTGCTTCAGAATATTTTTTTGCATAATTTTCTTTCTTATGTCAGAAAGCAGAGCAGATGGCAAGCAATCATCAGTCCTTCACATTTGAATCATTCTGAGTTGTTTCCAGGTACAGCACTGTGCTGGATGTGCAGAAATGCGTTTGAGGTGACCTGATCTGTTGAACTTTGCCATGTTTCCCTCTGGAAAATGACATCATTGGGCTTTTTGTGCCTCCTTTTTTAGGCAAGATGTGCTCAGTGAGTCAGGCTGAGACTGTCCCTGGTTTTGCTGTTTGTGTTGAAAATCTTTCAGGCTCGATAGTGACCCAGCTCTTCATAAGCTCCTGTGCAAAGGCCCTACGTCAGGAATTGCCACGTCACCACACCCAGAGTGATTTCAAGTGTCAGGAATATTGTTTTAGGTGTTGCTCCCATTTTATCAATCTGTTGGTACTGCATCATGTTGGGTCTTCTGTAGGAATATGGGTGAACACTTAGGTGGGGTTTCCTTTGAGCACATGGAGGTGGAAGATAGATTACTTCTGATTATTTGTATCTTTAAGTAACAGGTAGTTTTAGCTCCAAACTCTGTTTGCATGCCTTAACTGACAAGCTTGGATAAGAGGCAGAAGTGTATTAGAAGTTCTTGGTCCTACCTTGCAGTGCTTTGTGTGATCAGCAGGAACTTGAGAAATGGATTAAAATGCCAATGAAGCTTGAGCTGTCTTTGCACTATGAAGAGCTTGAGTTAATTGCCTGGAGATGCCAAAACACCATCAAAATAAGGGAAGTGTTCTGAAATTGATTTATAACATTCTGCTAAGGGCTGCGAAGAATTTCACTGGAAATTTATTCCTCTGCATTGTTGGAGAGCAGATACAGGAGATCTTGAATGTCTAGCAGTGTTACATTTCCAATAAGGGATATGTTTACTTACCTGCCCTAAAGGACCCTGAGAGGTGGGTGTTACAAATTTCCATAAAACTCAGTGCTCTGTAATAATACACAGGGTGTTCAGTATGAGTGAAATAATCAGTCTTGAGGAGATGAGTTTATTGCCTCATGGGGGTCACTCCTGCTTAGTGATTGCCTAATATCCTTTCAGAAGGAAAGCAGCAAGTTCATGTCAGTAGAACTTGTGGATAAACACTGTAAACCCGGGTGTCTTTTTGAATAATGATGATCCAGTTTTTTATATACTTTGTAAGAATGTTGAAGTACCTTTTTTTTTGTTTGTTTCTAATGAGTAGTTTAATTCTGTCTAAATAATGAAGGTCTCAACGAATAACCATTGTTTATTATAACAAGGGGACTGAACTCTACTCAAAGCATTGCTTGAATTGTTGGTAGCCTATGTTTTACATGATTAAAGAGGAACTGATTTCATCCTCTTCAATCTTTGAAATTAAAAGCATAGATTGCGTTATGCTGAGTTCTTTGCTCTGGCTTTTCAGATTCATTCTGGATTGTTCTTCATCAATGTCTTCGCTTTTCTTTTCTTTCAATTAACAAATTAACAAAGATTTAAAGATTTGCATTAGGTGCTTTAAAAATGTTACAGCAGCCAGAATAATTCTTATGAGATTTTTCACTTCCTTCTGTTCAACAACTCTCAGACTAACTCATTTGGTGATAGATATGGAAGTACTCATATGTGTGTATATTTAATACAGTCCTGTGACAAAACAGAAGTATTTTTGAATGGAAGAATGATTCTTTTGCACTTGCTCTACACTTGAGTGCATCTAGTTTCTCCTGGAAGCCAGTAGGGAAAATGTGGTTGTGAGTCTCAAATGGAAAAGTGGAAAGGCAGCAAAGTGTAAGATCCCAAGTACGCTCTTTGCCACTTTTGCAATTTTGCTGTCTTGAATTTATGTCTAAAGTAACATTTCTAGGTATCTCCAAAATAAAGGGACTAAAAAGCATCACCTGGCCTGTAAATAACATAAATTCTGCTTTATTAACAAAAAACAAACACACAGTTGTATGTAATTTTTTTGTGGTAAAACTTGAATTCCTTTCCAAATTGAATTCTTTTTTTTAACAACTGCCAGAAATGAAGAAAACTCCAGGTTCAAATTTTTCACCCTATATTGTTCTGAATGGGGCAAAAGAGGAAAATCAAGTGTAGACTTGTCCTTCCTCTGTCTCCTTTTCTGGTAATAAACTTTGAAGGGAATCACAAATGTTTCTTCAGCAAAATGCTGTGAAGAATGCAGCAAGTAAAAATGTAATGCTTGACTTGTACTTGCTTGTCACTGTCTATGAAACCTGAGGTTGAGGGCATTTCCTAAAATTTATAAAAAACCAAAAGGATAGGGGGAAATTGGAGTTACTGCGGCTGTATTTAAAGCCTTGCTGTGTCTCTTCAAATGCAGGATCTATGCTTCAGTGCTTTAATGATTGAATAGAAGGATATTAAGGTTTATATTCTTTACTTCTAAACTGTAGTTGCAACATCAAAAGGCAGTAAACTATATGATCAAAATCTCAAGGGAGGATGTTTTTAAATCCAGTGGAAGGCAAAGACAGTAAAAGACATTGCCTTGTGGTGTATGTGCTGAGGAATTTTCTAAGGAAGACCTTTCTTTTTCAGCTCACATGTTCTCACTTGATACCTTGTAACTGTCATGAGATAGAAGAAGTGATTTCTCAGTAGATAAAGGTTGTGACTTTCTCTGGTTGTTTATAAACCATTTTTTGTAACTCCTTTTAAACTGGAGAGAGTGCCTGTTGAGGGTGATGTGGGTGGGAGACACCAAGGGAGGGGAGGAGGGCAAAAGAAGCAGAGCTGAAGTGCCAAACAATAGTCATGTTGCAGGTTGGAGGCAAAAACTTCAAAGTCTCTTAAGTCTTTAGCCCAGTATTCTGTTCCCTTGGCCAGGTTGCTGTAATACACCCATGTGCAAGCCCTCCAGGTCTGTAGGGATTTGTAGCTGTGCAAGTCTCTCCTTTGGAGGAGAAGGTGGAACAGTGATGCTGGTTACCAGTGGAAAGGGATGGCATGTTTTCAGTAGCTAGAATGTTAATGGAAGACTAAACGTCTGTTTATGAAATAGAACAGCAACTTTGCAGTAGTTGCTCTCCCTTAAGGAGTAGGGTGCTGGCTTTAGGGCAGTTTTTTGGGTCCTGTCTGACTGAAGGTAGTATGTCATGTCTGTTACTAAAATCCTCTCCCTCTCCCCTCCCATTTCAGCAAAGAGCCAGATTTTTATCATTTCCAGTTGTTCACTTGTGGACTACATTAAATTCTTGTGCCTTGCTTGGGACTTCCAAGAAACTATCCCTTTTCTCCCATGGATGAGGTGCCTGCAGCATGAAAACCTGGGGTGCTGATGAGGAGATCCATGGTCTCCAACCCTGCACTGCCTGCAGGACAGCCTGGGTGTGCTTCTTTCACAATTGACAGTTTCACAGTTAAGTGATCAACTCTTAGGGGAAACATTTTTCTTCCATGCATGACTGTGATTTGTTTAAAGAGTGTGGCCTGTGTTTGCCATAAGAGGAGATTTCACTGGGATGTAGGTGAGTAGGCAGGCAGTTCACTTTTATTTCTAACTAAACAGCTGTATTTGTTGTCTTAGAAACCTGCACTAACAGTAATGTCAATGCTAAAGGGAGAGCTGCCTAGTTGGCTGAAATATATCTGGCACTGGCAAAGACAGTTTGTTGGATAATCCAACCCTGAACAACCCTAAGTGGGATTTTAAAGGGCTTTTTTTTTTTTTTTTTTTTTAAGAAATACATCCTTCTTTAGACTGGTTGTCTTATGTGTGCATGCCAGGTTGGGCACCCAGCTGAGAGATGGCAGTGTCAAGTTTTTTTTAAAATCTTGGCTGCAAGATAGGTGAAAGTGTTGGTTGTCAGCTTCTAAAAGTGAGTGGGTTTGTGGTGTAGAAGGTAAGTGAGAATTATGGCTTCCACTCTAAAGTTGCCAAGTGCTCACTCAGAAAGATGCTGCTAACTCAGAAAGATGTTTCTAACCAGAAAAGAAACTGAAGTTGGAAAATACCAGCCTGTGATAGTAAGTATGGGTAGGAAATAACTCTGCTTCTCTGCAAACTGCTGTTGTGATAACTACACCTTCCTTCTGCCTTGACAGCAAGTTGCTAATTAGCAGCCTGGGCAAAGATAAGGTACTGGGGGAGGTACATACATGAAATTATCAGTAATGAGCACAGTCTTGGTAGTTTTTTAAGGCTGGAATACTTCTAAAATACAATTTGCTGGTTTGACCTGATCTACCACAGTAGCCTCTCAGATAGGACTTTGGCATTTATAAAGTGTGAAAATAGGGACCTTGGATGTCATAAATTTACAGAAGTTGCAGTCTTTGATTGGAGGGATTGCTTTGGCAGAGAACAAAAATAGCATGTATTTTAGCAGTGAAAACACACATTTATACTGTTCTAGACAAGTTTCTGCACTCCAGCAGTGCCAGCATGCTTTGTAAGTTGCCAAGTGTTCTTTCCAGGTTGGATCTAGGTCTTGAAAAGTTGGGGCTGTTGCTGGGTAATCCTGGAAGCAGCAGTAGGAAACGTGTAACCATTTGTCCCTCTTTCACTGGATTTAAAGTGTCTGCACCAAGTGGGGTTGCTTCTGTTGAAGGAGAATGTTTAGATCTGCACTAAATCCCCAATTAGGCCAGCCCTGAAACACAGCAGCTTTTCTGCAGCAGTTTCTTATGAAAGGCATAACAAGGTGATTCCTCTGGTGCTTCCCTAATGAATAAATAAAATCTGTGGAAGTGATGCTGCAGTCCTTCGGGAAATTGCACATGGTTTGAGAGTTTGGGTGCTGTTTCCAAGGAACTGCACTACCACATGCTTTGTGAGGCTGAAGTACAGTAAAGTAGCTGACAACTCTTGGATGAAAATGGATTTATTGTATCTGTGCACTGCAGTTCAGTAGCAGGTAACTATATCCTTTCAATTGTGATGACNTGTTGGATGAAAATGGATTTATTGTATCTGTGCACTGCAGTTCAGTAGCAGGTAACCATATCCTTTCAATTGTGATGACCCCTGCTAGGATTAGTATTCAAAGTAAACTGCCAGATGTCTGTAAAATGCTGTCTTTGTTTGGTGTTTCATACTGACCTGTCATATTTGATGATTTTTCTCTAAATTTTTCTTCGAGGGTTACTCTCGTTGGAACATAACCATGTTATTATGGTTCCATTTGAATTTTACTTTTTCAAACTGGAAATGTGTAGATGGTGCACAGTAGTTTATGCTTTTAAATTATGTGGGCTTTGATTCAATGTTGAGTGTTGGTTTCTTCAGCATATGATATAATAGTAAAGAAGAGACCTGCAGGAAGATATGTGAACTTTAGAAATACATTTTACAAACTTTTTTGCTAGAGGAGATGGTGTTTGTCTTCTCAGCAATGATGCTATGAAGCAATTTTCTGCTGTGGAAGAAGTGCAGGTAAAAAAGGAAATGGAGAATTGAAACAAATGTGGATGAAAGAACGTAATCTCTCTCCTACCTTCCACTTCTGGGTAACACAGAAACCATCCAAGGATAATAAAGGAGAAAACTGCAATTCCCAGAGTCCACACACTGAGACTTGTTGATGGTTTTGTGCAAGTGAGCACTTCTTTTCCTTCAATATTCTTACTACCTGCATGAAATGAAGTAACAAATAAGCAAGGATGTGAGAAATCAAAGGGTCCAAATTTGAGGAAGCTCTGAAACCCCAGCCAAACTTTGTGGCCAGTGTTTAACCTCAGTCATGTTCAGTTATACCTTTCTCTGTCACTTTTAGTGGACTTTCAAAATGCTACACAACAATTTGTGCATCCCTTCATTTTGGCAGCCAGCATCAAGTGCATTCCAGCGCTGTAACATATGACACTGCATGGTTGTTGTGTAAACCTTAGCATGAGTTGCAGCATCAGCTGTTCTCTTCACGTGTCTTTAACTTAAATAATACATGAACTTGTGCTGGATATCTGCAAGGTCATTCTGTGCTCCTCTGCATGAGAGAAAGCAAAGGGAAGATGAACATTGTAAATGTAATCAAAGTGGCAGATTATAGGTGAAGCTCAGAAGGTGGAATTAAGAATGTTCCAGAAACTGAAGTTTTCTGAAGCGACCACAAGTACTTCAGAAAGCAGTTGAGGATGTAGATAAGATATGTTATTGATATCTAGAATGGTGAGATGAGTACTGGGCAGAGAATCTTTGGTAAGAAGTTTGGTGAGAAAATAGGAAGAGAAAAACCCCAAAACCACAACAAAACCCCAAAGCTGAAAGAAAATGCTTGTAGGTCTGGTAGTTGAACTGTGGTGTACCTTCTCTCATAAGGTAACAGCTCTTTGTGGAAGTTGTTCTACTGACCTTTAGCTGTTTCTATATTAAGGAGGTGCACAGTTCGCCATAGAAAAAGCAGTTTGGTCCTTAACAGAACCCCTTTGTGTGGTGTATTGTTCTCCTTTCATTGTGCATTACAGATCTGCCTAAAGCCACACTCGGGTTTACTTCTGTGAATTCCTTCTCTCTTGGGGGAAATTCAGTAGTACAGAAAATAGCAGAAAAGAATTGTTTAGATTCAGAAATGGCTGTACAAGATGTTAGGAGCAAGGGAGGCAACTGAGAAACTGATTGCTCTTCAGTGTCGAGGGTGTTCCTCAGGTGGGTGGAATTGTTTCTCTTGCTGATGCAGTGGGTTTTTGTAAATTTAATCTTGGAAAACTAAAGCATATTAAATATTGAGCTTTCCTGTGTAAGATATTGTTGATAAAGATGCATTGAAAGTGAAGAGCTCTAGGATGGATTTTCTTAATGCAAAGCTGTGCAGTTTCACACCTGGTTGTGTTTGAGGTGTTGCCTGCAGAAGCTCTAATGTACCCTCTTCTAGGCCTGGTAATGTGTCCACTTGTGCACAAGCACATTTGAAATCTGCACTGTTGTTCTGCCTGTGCATAAGGGCTCTTCCTTCTAGCTGTGCTACAGCTCTGCAATGAGATATGAAGAGTGGAGAAAAAGAGGAAATAGTTTTGTGGAAAGGCATGTTTGTGCCCGAAAACTTGTTGCATTAGAAACTCTGCACCTGGGTTTAGCTGATTAGAAAACATCATCTTCACAGAGCAAGCTGGTATTACCTAGTTTGGAAGCTGTAATTGTTCCTGTGTTCAGTGCAGTCAAAAGAGGATGTCAGGTGTTAGAAGCTGTGAGGGAAGGGATTGACATCAGTGTTTTGCCACAGAAAGTTTCCATGGCATTTGCCCATCTTTAATATTCTAGACTTGAAAAGGTTCAGAGAAGGGCTGTAGAGGTGCTATGGGGATGACTTTTGTACAGGGGATACTTATCTGGTAGGGTAGGATTTGTCAGCCTGGCAAAGGGATGCTTCAGGTCCTGCGTGCCACAAGGTACTTGTGAAGTAGAAGGTGTGAATACAATGTGTAGGCAGTAATTGCTCACTTGCCATTCTGTGAATAAAACCACTGCTTAAAGTTGGAAATTGGTAGAAAAGGAAACCCCCAAGCCCCTAAAAAGCTCCCAAACCAAACAAAACCACCTCCTGTATGGTAAAAGCTGTGGGATTCATGGTCACAAACAATTGTAGGTTGTGAAGGTCTAGGTGTGTCCAAGGAGATAATGAACAGGTGACTAGAATGGCCATCCAGCAGGAGCTGCCAGGTTCACTGGTCTCTGGCACAGAAACTCTGGGGGCTGTAGGGTGCTGAGGAGAAAGGTAATGCACTCCTACATCATCCTCTGCTCCTCCCTGTCCCTCTCCAGGGCCGGCTGCTCAAGGCTGTTGTAAAGAACGTTATTTACCTCGGGGTAAACAACCTTTGGGCTTGACTCACTGTTCTTACATGATGTTTTTGTGTTCCTTGGAATTAAAAGGAAAGTGTTCGTTAAGGGATTTTCTCATCAGGAATGCCTGATAGTGTTTCACTGTGGAGTGTAATACAGGGAGAATTTGAAATATTCTTTAATGTCATACTGTGCAGTTTTTGAGTATCTGAATTTAGCTACTTTGTGGTATTTCTATGCTGATCTTTTAGTAACTCTGTGGAGTTACTGGATATATAACTTTGATCATTAAACCCAATGTAAGACATTGTGCTGGAGAATAATACCCCAGTGTTAATCCTGAGAAGCTCATAAGAGACAAGAAAAATAAGCTCTTTGTGTCACTGTTTAATTAACTGAGGCAGATCAAAGTGCTGGCAGGGAGATGGTTTGGAAGAGGTTAAACTGCAGTTCTGTGGTGTCCTGTCAGGACACTCCAAGTGGTAGTTCCAGACTCTTGATGATATTTACACTGATAATCAGTGTCTAAATAGGTCCTTGGTATCTTTCCTGTGTTTCCATGGATGCTCTTAGGCTCATCTCTGCTTACGCTACTTTAGAATCATAATCTGCGTATCTGAGAGCATTTTTGATGAAGAATAGCTTAAAGCATGTTTCTCATTAAGTACAAATGAAATAGTTGGAAGGTATTTATTTATTAAACTTACCTGTCTCTGTGACAGGTCAACAATATTGCCTTATCCTGACAGATGGGATAGTCAGGCAGGGCTGCTAAGTGACTTGCTCAAACCAAAAGAGTTGGTGATGGGGGCAGACAACCCTCTTCTGGTGGTTTTTTGACTTGAATTTTCATGCCTTCTGTATAACCTGAATAATTTGTGCATGCTTCTTTCTGAATTCATTGTCTAAATATGTGAAAGAGCTCCTTCAAAATGGGCAGGTACTATAGTTAGCGCTGTCTGACTCTGCTCTCACTATTTTATCTCCTTCTGATTAGACTTTCTTTCTCTGATCATTTAAAATGTGCAGAAGTGCTGTGCCTCACACCCCTCGCCCCTGACTCCCCTTTGTTGCTGAGGAAGTAATTAAATTTTTGGACCCTAAAATAAGTGTTGAAAAAGACCCTTCAGGTGGTGAGTTGCTAAGCTACTCTGTGTGCTTTGCCCTCTACTTTGTGTTCTCCAGCTGGGGACGTTTGCAAGGCCAGAACCTCTTTTGTCTGCTTTTTTCTTCCTTAAGGCCTTTCCTGAACTAGAGCAATCTCATACACCTTTTTTTTTATCCCAAAGTACTGTGTTTTCTTTTGAAAACCAGCTGAGACCTTCTCTTTCCTAAACTTTTCCTGCAAATTGTAGAATTGGTAGTTGTGTTTGAGGATTCTCTTCACCCTGAGCCCTCCTCTTCCCATTCCAAAAGTCAATGAAAACCACTGGGACCAAGATAAGTCCTTAAATACATGAGACATGCATTAAGTGCTCTTAGGCACAGCAGTAATGACCAGTACCTAAAGGACTGCATGGTATTATATTCATTAATCTAGCTGTGTGGTCTGGCTTTAGTTCTGGGTAGATGCATGGAGAAGAGGCAGTTTCTGTCAAGAGGGGGAGAGGTTAAAACAGTAGGAGTGCAGGAAAAGGTAGGGAAACATTGTAGGTTTCAGAGATTGGTGTGGGATAGCGAGACAAATTTTGTTGAGTTTGGTAAAAGCATGATTTAAATGGGAAAAGCAAAATAATTCGAAAGACACCACCACATGGATGAGATATAGGAAATATTTCTCTAGTGATAAATTTTTAAATAGGATAATTATGGTAACCTCTTAAAAAACATGCTTTAGAAGTCAGGATAATATGTAGCTACACCTAGTAAGAGTTTTGTATATTTAGGTGCCTGGACTATATGGACTTTCACATAAAATCAGCAGGTGGTGGAATAAATGTACTGCCACTTTTTTGTACGCAGTTGGGGCTTTTTGCAAAAGTCTGCAAAGAGATTAGTCCTTTGTCTCTGTTGGATAGATCAGATACTGTTAATAAGCCAGAAATAACTGACAGATCAACAATCTAATGGTCTGCTCTGTTCTGCTGTCCTCAGTCAAATGAGAGCAGCTTCATGGAGGAACCTTGCTCTGATCTCTGGGCACTGGCAGTGTCTGCACTCTTCTTCTTGCTTGCCAGGGGCTAATTAGAAGGTAGAAAAACCCAAAAAGGTATTATGGACATACTATAATTACATTTATTAGGAAGTCTGTGCAATGTGTTAGATTGGCACCAGCTATCCTTGCCTTTAATTATTCGACTTTGGTAGTTCAGTTCTACAGCCAAACTTGTTGTTTGGGCAGATTTACACAAACCCCAGGTGCAGTGCTTGAGTACAGGAAGGCAACCAGGGGTAGGGACTCTGGTGTTCCTGCATCCCTCCTGTGGCTGTTTGGGGAAGGGGATTGGAGACAAGAAGTTTGTGTGGCTGTTGAGCTGGTGGGGAGCAGTGCCTTGGCAGTTCTCCTGTGGAGCTGCAGTGGAGTCACTTGTCATACCTGAGTGGCCAGGATGGTTGCTCTGATGCCCCAGTCGCTTCCAAGGGCTTTTCCAAAGACTTGTAGCAAGAGCCAGCAATGTCTGTAGCAGACAGGATTTGCTGGGGGATGCCAGCATAGGGAAATGTGTGTTATAAAATGCCATGGGACCCTGCATGAAAGGGGAAAGTTATGCTGCTTGGCCAAATCTCTCATCAGCTTTATTTTCTGCACCTGTGGGATAGTGCCAGTGGCATGAAGGTGGAGGTGGGCATCACTAGTGTCTGACACAGGGAAAGGGATGATGTGGTGGGCTATTTCCTCCCACATTATCATGTTCCATGGGGATTCTTTCTTACTCCAAATGAGGCAGAGAGATGGGACTTCTGGTAGCTTAGAAAGTGTGGTTTATTTTTCTTATCTTCTACAGAAAGCATGAGTTCTTGTTACAGGGGTTGAGAGCATGACCAGAAGTCACAAGACTTATGGTTACAAGATCTTTTAAGGACTTATTAACCAATAAAACACTGCCAACAATGATATTTATATTTCTAATCCAATACTAAGAAATTTCGTCAAATTACAGTGTGACCTTTCTCAGCCAATCCTGTTCTAACACGTGGATTTATTCTTAAGGCTATTCTGTCACCTTTATACCTAGTTTATTTTTCTATATCTTAAACTTGATAGCTAAGCTTTTTTCTACTTAACATGTCTCTGCTTTAAGCTTTAAATCTACATTTTTACTTCTAGCCCTAAGCTTGGAAGCTTTTCCCAAGGCTTCAGTTCAAACCCTGTGTTCTTTTCCAGGCTTTGATTTACAGGTCCAATGTTTGGAGAATTTCTTGCATTCTGAATTCCAACAGGATGACACCTGCCAGGTCCTTGCCTTGGCTCATGCCTGGCAAGGAAGGACAAGATTATGGGCATTTGGGTTCTTTGAGTTTGTTTCATCCCATGGATTCTGATTTTTGTAAAGTGGAGCTCAAGTTTCCCCCCATGCCCTGTTTCAGAGGTGCTGAGCAGAGTTCCTTGGCTGTGCCTCTGTTTCCTGGAACTTAGAGGGATCTGTTATCTGTGAGACTTCCCTTCCCCAGGTGGACGTGGTTGGAAGTGACCCAGGGGTTCAGAAGGCATTGGGGTTGTTCTGGTGGGAGATGTGTATACTTGGGAGCCTTGCAGGGCCCTGGCAAGCAAGAAGGGGCCAGCTAGTGACCTCAGGGTTCTGTGCCTGGAACCTGAGGCCATGGCAGTGGCCATGGGAAGCCCATGTGGAAGCAGCATTTCCCAAAAGCTTTTGTTCTATGGCACATTGTCATTGGGGCCGGTGAAGATGAAGGGAACTCTCCTGAGGTGCAGACCCCTCCTGGGGTATTCATCCCCTCGGGATGATACAGCCCCATGGATGGAGGAAATGCCTTTTGCAGAGCCTGTTTAGTGTTGCTTTGGTCCAGATTTATTGTATCTGGGAATTTAATGGATCAAAGTTTACCTTCTGTTTGCTGTTTAACTGATCAAAGACATTTATCAGCCCAAAGTCTGGCCAGATAAATCTTTTCAGTCACCACACTGGAGGAGTGGTGGCAGCACAAGTGCTGAAGGCAGGGCAGAACTCTTCCAGGTGCCTCTTGGGAAGGAGCTGGGAGAAGCAAGTGGTGGGACCAAGCCCAGCCTGGATTTGAAGGGAGGTGCTTGTAAAAATGAGTCTTGAGAAGATCTGGTCCTACTGGTGGCAATTCAGTCCCTGTCACATTGAACAGCACTTTCTGGGGCATCCCCTGGGGTTCAGGGCGTTGCCAAGGGGCAGCTTTGGGTAGCTGTGCCATGGCTGGGGGGCAGTGGGAGTGGAGAACTGGCTGCTAGAGGAGGAATCAGGGAACAGCAAAGAGCAGCAGCCAGAGGCTGTTCCAGCAAGCTCGGGGGATTCCTGTGGCACTTTTGGAGTTTTTTGCAGAGCACTGGGATGTTTCCCTCATCGGGGGCTCTGCCAGGTGCTGGGAGGAGCCAGTGATGGATCTGGAAAAGCTATGAGTGGCATCATATGGCACTGTGTCATTCCTGTGTGGTGAGACAGAGCACTGGCCCACCTGTGGTGCAGGTGGGGGCCTGGATCTGAAATGAGGTGCTTGTTCAGTTCCTGGCCAGTGGAGCTTTGGGAGGCTGGAGGGACCTGGCAGGGCTCCTTATCTCAGGAAGAAGGAAATGGGAGGTGGAGGTTGTGTCCATGTTGAAAATCACTTTCTAAAGCTAAAGAAAAGACAACCAGTACCTGTTTTTGTTGACAGAATTTCTTCTTTTTCGATCAGTTTGGGTTTTTTCTTGCTGCTGAGTGGAGCAGCATCAGAAACCCTTTAGGTTCTTTATTGCTTCTCTGTAGTGGTGCTTTCTGCTGCTCTCCTTTCTGCTCACCTTAATGGGCTTCTTCAGTCTCTGAAGCTGGAGAGGAAGGAGGGAAGCAGCTCATTTTCCCAGACTCAAGTGGAGGAAGGGAGGCTGAGTTCTTCCTCAGTTTAGCTAGGAGAAGGGGGAGAGCTTCTTCCATTCTACTTCTCTCCAGACCATTTGATTGCATCCCACCCGAAAGCTGGTGAGGTGGCACAGGCACTATGAGACTTCCTGAATTTGTAACTGCACAGCTGGAGAGCCCAGTGTGCAGGTGTGGATTTCCTTGAAATCAATCCTTGCCTCCCTGCAGCCAGGTTCCACACCCTTTTATGGATTTCTTGGCTCATCTCCAGCTCTTTTCTGAATAAACATATAAGCTAGAGATCTCAAGTTTTTCTAACTGAGATAATACTGAGCCTTCATCATCTTAGATTGGTAGATGTGTGTATGCCACACATCTTGATGGGGTAGAATAGTTAACTCTGCTTTAGAGTAAGGAGGAGGGTTGTGTCTTTGACATCTGTCTTGCCCCTTTTGCTGTTGTTATCATGATGCCTTCCTTATTCAGCCAAAATTCTGCCAGTAAAAGTTATTCTTTCTGTGTCACCTGCCTTCCAACTATCGCTTGCCACTGAACTTCTGGAAGTTCACTGGAGTCCTGTTTTTATAAGGTCAGCTGAAGGAATTAAGTGGTTTCCCCATATGTAGTCATGGGAAGAAGACTGAACTTTAAATTTCTGATGATCTGGTTAGCTGGCAACTACTTCTAGAGAGGGAACACCCATTCTGATTTTATGCAATCATAATTACAACCTTATAACATCAAAGGTAGCTTTAATATATGTGAAACACTTCTTATATTGTCCTTGCAGAATGCTTGGCTAAACTCAAAAATTAAATACAGTGTGAATTGCTTAGAACTCTCATTTCGTCACCATGCTGGTGTTGTAAAGATCTTCATTAGTGTTTAATTAACCCCTAAACATCTAAGGATGGTTATTTTACAGATGATCACTGTGGCAATGTTGGATGAAATGAATTTTATAATGCTTCACAGTGAGGAGCATTTCCTGGCAGACTAAAGGAATAAAAGCATAGGAAGAAACCTTGTCTAGCTGAAATTATTATTCCTCTAAGCTCTGAGTGGTACATACTGAAAAAATGATTATCCACTAAATGTGAAGTCTTTTCTTCTATTCCTTTGAAGCAAAATAATAACTTGACACTTCCCTTTATGCAATGATTTTTTGGAAAGCGTAAAAAAAATTCATTATTTCCTATGTGGATATGGAGTCAGTTCCCTGAAATGAATATTCAGTATAAAAACCTAATAGGTAAGAAGAAAGATATTTATTGCATAGCGGTTGGCATAAATTTTACTTCTAATGAGGATAAAATACATGTAAATTAATAATTACAGTAATTGTTGTAGTTAGGATTTGTTCATGACAAAGGTCTCATAATTATATAACCAACTTTGGGTTTATTAAGATTTATAGTCTGAACTCTTAATTCCATTTTATTCCTTTTGAAGCAGGATTTGCTAGGGGAAGAGTGTTTTCAGGAAGCTGACTTGCTACATGCTCTGAACTGTAGATGTTTCAAATTTTCTTCTTGGCAAAGCTGGAAGGCTTCCAGTGAAATAACCAAAATTACTGTAATGTGGGGATCTAATAGTTGAAGGCATTCCTGAGTGGACATACTGGATCTGACAGTTTCTGGCTTTAAATTTTAATAGATTTTCTCCCTCTCAAGTTTTAAGAAGTTCTGGTTGCAAATAAAAATGATATTGTGTCCTTTGCAAGTTAGTGCAATTTAATAGCAGATTTTTAAAGACTATTTCTTCTTGTGTGCTGTTGCACATCCTCTCTGCTTCTACTAGAATTTAATAAAAGGAGCTGTTTTGCTGTGGTTTGGCTCTTTTTGGCTTCAAGCTGAGTCCTTTAGCCACTGCAGTCACAGCAGTCACAGCATCCTTAGGCTGGTTTTAATTACAGCAGAATCTGCAAGCATCTCTGAAGCATGGAGAAGAGTTTTACATCTCATCAGCTGGAGGTGGGGTTGGAATTGACACTGATCCAGCGTGGCTCTAAGGGTTTCCAGGTTTTTTTCCCCTGCATTGTGCTGCAGTGCTGAAGTAGGTTCAGTGCTGCAGCGCTTTTGTCCCCAGGTTTTCTGTTTAGACTAAGGTTGAATCCATGGAATCAGTTTGTCCCTGTGTTCCCCAGCAAGGGTAAAAGCACACACAAAGTCCTGGTATCCTACCCAGTTCTGTTCTTCTCTTGCAGGTATGACCACCCAGAAATGTATATGATATATATATATATGTATATGCTAAATATATATGCTATAACCACCCCTAAATACTTAGGTGAGCATAGTAATGCCTGTGGTTTATAGCCTAAAACATACCTGATGGTGTCAGCAGTTCATGGACAGTTTCTCAGAGTTCTGCATGTACTATAAGAATCTAGAAGTGATTAGTAAACCCTTTTTTATAATGCTGAATTTAGATAACTTGATTTTGCATTATAAATCTAGGGGTGCCTTGCCTAGAGTTATTTTGTTTCCTTATCTATGAGGCAAACCAAAGCAGTGTATTTCTGAACACTAGAGCACTTTCAGAGATGGTTCTTACAGAATGTACGTTCTTTTTTAGTTTTTCCTTTGTCTTTCTTAGAACTTCAGAGGAGCTCAGGGCAATCCTCTTTCCCTCTTTCCTCCTCTCTCCCCATCTAATTAAGGCTGGGAATTCAGGTACTCTAACCCCATGAGATTTAATAAGTGTCTTTGAGACTATTAGTTAATCATGATGAATGTGTACCATTTTCTGCTCTTTGCTAAATATAGAGGTGGGACTGGGTCATGGTGTCCTCGGCTGTCACAGGTACCACAGGAACTTTCTTAACCAAGTTGAACTCTGTCTTAGCTGCAGGGATTTTTGCCTTCACTATCCCAGCTGAAGGAGCTGCTCCTGAACTTTGTAGCTTGAATACTTAGGAATCAGCTTTCAATTTCCAGCCTTCAAATTTGTCAGTGGGTAGTTTAGAGCCATTTGTCCTTGTGTCAGCAAGGTTTGTCCTTAAACCTGAATAGTTCTTTTTCTTTTCCTGATGTGCTTCCTGTGTGAATATACAGACCAATGATAATCCTGTCCTTTTTCGGACTGGTTTTGTGAGTCTGAACACACTGGAATGCACTTTTGCATGGTATGCTCTCAGGTGTAACTGTTTGCTATACACAGTCCTGTTAATCTGTGCCCTAGGGAGACATTGCCGTGGTGAAAATGCCCAGGATCCCATATCTGATCTCTCCACTGCTTGATTCCATTTGTCCACTGGAAAAAAAAATGGATAGTCCTTAAGTACTCAAGTATTTAGTGCAGATTTTATTCAAGATTACACATTATGTTCCATGCTGCCTTAAGTAATTGAAACTACTTTGCTGCAGTCATGCAAATAAAGTAATTGCAGTGTGGCCTGGAATTAACCTGCACTGGGAACTAACTACCTCAGCCTTTTTCTGTTCTCACGCAGCNTCTCCTGCAGCCTTTTCTTCTTTTTTTTTTTTTTTTTTTTAATCAGCTATATACGTATTTTCAAATACTGTCCTGCTTGATGTTGGGTAATGCATTCTGTGGATGGTCCATCAGTGGATTTTTATTGTGGTTTCAATATTACTTTTTTATTTAGTTTGGAGACACTTAGTATTTTTCTTTCAGTCACACACCTGTCTCCTAAAAGTTTGAAAATCTAATCTCCTGCCCACGGCTGTAATTAAAGATTGGAAGAAAGATTTGTCTGGCAAAAACTGCACATGGAGTGAAGTAGGAAAATGTGCTGAGGATGTCCTGTAAAGGGTAGATGTTCTGGAGGAGGGGTTGGCAGTTGCATGTGTGTACATACATCTCCACCTGTCTTGCTGTCTTGTACATAATAATAATCCAATATCCCCACTATCTATTTTAGGTTTTTGTTATTTGTCAGCAATATAATTATTTGTATATTTTTAGTGTTTCTCTCCTCACATGTTTAAAACAGCTTGATTGTAACTGCCAGTTATCTCTCAATAGGGCTTTGGGGAGAGATGCAATCACTCCATGGAGTAGTAATCAGCTCCCCTATCACCAGACACAGTACTGTGTTCTCTTCTTTAACAATACATAAGGTGCAGCACCCTTTGCTGTTTTATTACAGCTAAGTGCTTTGAAGAGTTACACAAAATGTCACCTCTACTGTGCCTCCTTTTCTTGGGGAGAGGCCAACTGCAGTGCTATTGCTGATGCTGATGTCATTTGTCTCCTTGAATGAGACTTTGTAGCATCTTCCTCTTCCCATTTTTGCCTTTCTCCTCCCACTTTTTATTGTGTAATTGGGATTCAAGGCTTGTGAACTCATCGTTTCCTTGAATTGGATTTTGTTCCTTTGTCAGAGAGAGGGTGAATTACAGCCACCCCTACACTGGTACATTCTTGTTCCTGTGTATTGGTTTAAGGAAGGCATCAGCTGTTAGTTCCTGAAGGATTGGCTGTAATCCCCAAGACCCCATAAGAAACCTGTTGGCACCTTGTGGCTTCAGGTCATTAACTGGAGCGTGTACTGTCACCACGTCTTTGAAAGTGCTGGAGTGTGGCTTTGATGTGTTCTCCCCCAGTGTGTTGGCTCTGCAGAGCCAGGGTCTGCTCCTAGGCCTGACCTGTGCTTGTGGGGCAGAGGGGCAGATTGGTTGCTGGGATGTGCTTGACAATGGCCCAAGATAAGCTGTGGGCTCAGGCCAAGTGACAGCTGGTCTGCGCACCGTACAGGAACTTAGAGCTACAGTTCTGGTTTGTGTTAAGCACAAGCAGAACTGACATCCTCATTCACAACTCTTATCTCTCCTTTCTTTTATGCCTCTTAGGGTGTTTCAAAGATGACCGTATTGTGTTCTGGACTTGGATGTTTTCGACATATTTCATGGAGAAGTGGGCCCCCCGGCAGGATGATATGCTCTTCTACGTCCGTCGGAAACTGTCCTATGTCAGTGGGGAGAGTACAGAGGGTAAGAAGGTGAGCAATGATGTATTTTAACTTGGGAAGCTTCAGGTGACATGGGATTTGGTGTTGGGGAGTACATGACACATCTGAAGAATTGCAGATCAAGGATAAGGAATTTCCAGCTCTGCTCACCACAAGATGTTATACAAAATCGATCCGTAAGGAAATACCGTGGTTAAGATTGTGAACACCAGGTGACCCTGCCTTGGCAGGAGGGTTGGACTGGATGATCTCCAGAGCTCTCTTCCAACCCTAATGATTCTGTGATTCTGTAATATCAGCAGCAGTGTAAATGAGGTGCACTATCATAGACTTGAGAAAATCAGAAAGCTTGCCTGCCTTTTTGGAAAGCTGATTTTTGTTTTGCTTTTCAGTGATGATACTTTATAAACTTATAGCATAAGTCTGTAGGAAGGGAGAAAAAAAGGAGAAAGAAGATGGTCACACTGGTATTTCTAGAAGAAAATTGGCTGAGATAACCAGAGTATCAGAAATGAACATCTGTTGGGTGTACTCAGTAGCAGAATACAAGCAGCCTCCTGGAGCTGGGGTACAGCAATGACAAACAGTGGAGAAACTACTGTATTCTCATAGTCTACATTTAAGACAATATGCCCCTCATAAAGAACTATTGTTCCTTGCAAACATAGTGAGTTATCCTAGTGCTGCTGCACAGGTATTTCCCCATTAGAGATCTGAGAAACTTCTTAACATTCCATGGCAGTTTTCATCTTAGGTGGGGGAAACAGAAGCAAGAGGTAGGATGGTTTTATTGGGAATTAAGGTTGGTGGCTGCAAGAAGATAAATGGAGGAGGAAAAGACAGGGATTGATTTCCTGACACATATAAATAATTTACACTGTTGTTGAATCACAGGTATTTGTGGATGGTGGATATGAAAGTGTTTGTAACCAGCTATACAAGAGTTCTCTGGGTTCGAATGTGGTGGTTGTCAGCTCCCTTGAGAAAAAGATTCCAGAAAGTTTTCCTACACTTTTGATGAAGATACAGAAAATGAACAGAATTATCTTCTCTCTTCTCCCTGGCCCTCCAACTTCCATCATAACAACTACTAAGGAGAAGATGGCAAAATATGGTTCTTTCTTTATTAGATGAGTGGTTTAGTCTTCAGCTAGTGTATTTGGAGCTTTAAGACTTGTGAGGGAAACTTCCATCCTGATTGTTGTTTAAATGACTATGAAAGCATCCCTGTTTCACATCAAATGATATTATGGCTTTGTTCAGCCTGGTAAAAGCATGGGTTGTTTAACCTCTTGTCCTTCTCAACAAGGAAAGTGAATCTCAGAGACAGCCTAGTTGCTTAAATCCATTCACAGACCCCGATCAATCTGTTTAACTGATTCATTAGTTTAAAGTGTTTGAACCACTTGTGGATAGGTGTCAGTGACATAAACCCTTGCATTTGCTCTCAGAGCATTGTTTACGCTTTCTAAAAGCACCATAAATAATTTCTATTTGTGAGGAGGTTGCATAAGTGGTGGTTACTACAAAATCAGCTTTAGTGAATTGTGTGCAGTAACAGCTGGGATAGGGAGTGGGCCTTATAGCACACGCAGCATTTTGTAACTCCCCTGTGGCTGGCTGTATGTTGCATGGCTTCTGAAAATTGAACCTTTCCTGTGACTTTGAGGTACTTCAATTGCTTTGTGAAACTTCATGGTTGGTGATTCATTGGTACTTGTTCAGCTGTCCTCCTGTTTGATTTCACTTGACTTGCTTTGTATGTCCAACCCCTCTTTTATCTTGATTTTTGAGCCAGTCCAGTGCAGTGAGACAGTAAACAACTACTCCTACACTTTGAGTTATGACTACATGGGTTTTTAATTTACGTTGTAGTTTAGGACATTCTTCCTTGAAAAATGATGCCAAAATGCCAAAGTCATACTCTTAAAGGGGAGGGAGATGGAGACTGGTATCTGTAGAAGCTGGATGGAAGTGCAAGCCTCCCTGCCACCCACCAAGCTGTGCTCTCCTCTAGATTTCCGGGGATAGACTGAAAAGGCAAATGAAGGGGAGAGTTCAGAGTTGTTTGGGGACATTTAGGACTGGAACTGGAGCTGTACAGGAGCTGTTGGCTCCTGCTTTATGCCAGGGTGAGACAAATGGTCTGGCGATGATTTCTTCATGGACCACATTGAGGATGACTGTGTAGTCTGGATGTACAGTGAAGCAAGTTCATTGTAGTTCTTCCACAAACACTATTATGTATGTGCTCTGTGCTTAGCTGGCTGCTGCAGGTTTTGGCTGAAGAATGCTGGCAGAGGTGACTCGTTGTCCTGTGTCAGCTCAGAACATTAGTTTATGTCCATGAAAATTAGATCTGTGAAGCTTTGAGGATAGCAACCATCGTACTGATGACAATGACAGAAGGGATTGAGTGGGGAGAGGCTGTTTGTCTGAATGCTGACAATGGTGGTGTTTGTGTCATTTCCATGCCCTGGTGTGATGGTATGTGTCAGTGGGAAACAAGTGTCAATGAATCCAGTGGTTCCCAGGCTTTGGTGCCTGTCCTGTGTGATTAAAAGTAGTTCCTGCTTGTGGGTTTGGGTTTTTCTGTGCTTACTGGAGCTGAAAGAGTGTTGGCAATAACATTTGATTTTAAATTGAAGCGTAACAGAGGATAAGCAGAAAAAACCTGATAAGATCAAGATCAGAGGTTCTGCTCAGTTTTAAGATTGAATGAGAAGGACTTTGGATGCAGCTTAGTCACAACAGCTTGAAGTAATAAATTGTACCATTTGGTATGTCTAGTAGGTGCATTTAATTCTGTCTTTCCTTGGCATGTCACAATAACTCTTGCAGTTTTTCTTACCAAGTTTTGAAGGTACATCTTCTCTTGGTGTCTTTAAGCAAAACCACAGACTCCCTGTGTCAGGTTCTTTGCAGACCAAGGCACTGTGGAGTGTAGCTTTTCCCGAGGTAAAGGAATTTAGCAGGGTTTTGTAAAGTGGACTCCCTTTGACTTGTCACTCTTTATTAAGTCAAGACTCAAAAGCTGCTTTGCTGCTGCCTCTCATGCCAGCTGATGTGACCTACTGGAAAATGTAAGCCCTGATCCTCATTTCCAAAGAGTCTTGGACATTGCAAGTTTGAAAGGTTAACGTGGTTAGACTTAGGATTATGATTTTAAAATGCTGTTAGGTCAAGATTGAGTATCTCTGATCTTCCTGTAGAGAGCAGCTTTACTTTCTCCTGGGAGTCTAGAAGATGCAAGTATATAGTGTTAGAGAGCTGGGAAACAAAGATAAAACTTCAGTAATAGACCAGCAGGTTGTATTCTGCCTTTCATCATGCTTTGTCACCTGAAAAGGTGCCATATCTGTAAGGCAAAGCAATAAAAAAGATAAACGTAAGATACCCTGGGGATATGTTCTGAGCTTGCCTGGATATTGGAGTAGTTCCTATTTTCTTCAGCATCCTGTGAATGTGGAGGAGTAGAGTTGCTGCCAAATGCACAGGATAGTCATTAGGACTGTTAAGTCTCCAGAAAGCTTAAGCTACTGATGTTGTGATTGCAGCTTCAGAGGCAGAACTGAACAGAGCCATGGTTTACATGTTCATGTGCATCTGGGTCTGTGACTCAAAAAATACTGCTTGTGGTGTGACCAGTCAGTTTCCAAACCTAAATTACTTCAGGCACATGACTTGCACAGAAAATCACAGGATTTTCCTAACTGAATCCATAATTCACTGTCACTGTCTGGCTGCCTGAAAGTTTCAACAACCAGAACTCAGCATCTAATAAAGATACAAGTTTTAAGAATCTTTCATTGCTGGCTCTGTTTCGTCATTGTATTTTTTTCAGCACTGCAAGCAAACAGCTCTTCTCCAGAAGAGCTCTATGCTATACTTTGTGACAGTCCCATGCGACCACCCAAATGCTGAAGAGAAAACAAATGGCCAAAAATGGCATCTTTTTTGCTGAATAAATTTTCTCCTTGTTCATGGGTAGTATGTGGGAACAAACAATTATTGCAACACATCCAAGTTGGTATAGAATCAGCTGTTGTGCCTCAGCTCTTCCATTCAGCTGAACTTGTAGAGGTGTTGCAGTGAGCAGGAACAATGGGTCCTGCAGTTCAGCATCCACACAATGCTTTCATTTTGAAACATGAAAAAGGAACCCTGGTGTAATCAGATCGATACTCTGATTTTTTTGTAAGGAGCTCAACATCTTTGGTGTAAAGACCTTTCTTTTGCAGTTCCCTATGCCAGAAATCCCCGTGCTTTCTCGTGCTACTTTGATTGTCTAAATGTGTGAGCATAAAGGAGCTGCTGAGAGCCTCTGTTCATCATGTATTTATAAAATCATTCAGGTTGGAAGAGACCTTTAAGGTCATCAAGGCCATCTCCATTTCCTCTGTGTGCTGTGGCAGATTGCTTGGAAAAAAAAGCTGAGGGAAGAAAACACTATGATGAGTGTGACAGGAACATCTTTTCCACACAGAATGATCCAAGCTATCTGTGACCTGTGCTATGCTTGTGACACATGTGGCCGGCTAACACCAGTCAGGGTGGTAATGCTCTCATCTTCTGCCTGATTTCCAGAGTAAATTCCTGTCTGAGACAAAGCAAGTGTTCAGCTGAAATACTTTCACAGTATCACAATCACAAAATTCCAGAATCAGGAAGGGGTGTGGGCTGCAGGGGTATTTTTAATGAATTGCTTTATATTACTTCCAGTCTCTGAAGAACTCTTCTTAAGCAGTCAAATAGGGTGACAAGAAAGCCAGAATCAGATGTGGTTTTAATATGAATGGCACTGAAACATGGCAGCCAAGAAGATGCTCTGTTCTCTGCTGCAGAGAGCAACTTCACTAGGAAGGGAAGAAGCCCAGTCTCAGTTTTCCTATCTGATGAATTGTGCTGAATAATTCAGTATCAGAAATGCATATCTCTCTGAGTCACTGGGGAGTGGAGGGGCAGAAGAGCACTGCTAGGCTGGGCTTGCATCCTGGAATAGCTAAAAGTGTCTGCTTGGAGCTCCCCAAAAGCCTGATGAAGCCACTGGCTCATCAGAGCACTTAGTGGATTTGATCTGTGGGTTGCAGGCTGGTCAACTTGCTTATTAGAGGTATGGGAAGGTCTGGGTTCAGTGTTGAAATTAATATGCAATTTAATTGGAGCTCTGGAATAACATCACATTTGTAGTAACATTGGTAATTAGAACTTAAATGTCTAATGTCTGCACCAGGGTTTTCACCCACCCTGTGTTCTGGTCACTAATGCAGTTTATGCAGTTCTGTATTCAACAGAGATGGTTTGAAACACACTGATTTATTACCATTCTGTAATGTTCTTTCTCCTGTGTCTGTGTCTGCTGCCTACAGATGTAACGTATCTTCCTGAATCCTGCTGACTGGATATTGTAGAAGGCACACACTGTGTGTTGCTTCAGGAATTTGTGCTTCTCTAGGAGCTTCAGAAAGGCTGGAAAATAACAATACAGGAATAAAGCAACAGCGAGCAACTTGTTTCAGCATCTGAAAATACAAGTTACACTGTGGTCTGGGACCACGTTTGATAATGCTTAAATGGTCACACATGTATCTCTTAGTTTTATTTTGCAAAGCTGATTTAGCAGATCCATGGAGCATTTGGAGAATGAATGTTGGTGGGATTCACATAGTACAAGTGTGAGGCAGCAGCAAAGATGACTTTGTCAGGATCCTAAAAGCAAGTCATTCTTGCCTTGCTGATACTGCTCAGCATATTTGAACTCCCAGCCCTGTCTTACTTAGCCACTGTTAACCACTGTCCTGGTGCCACAGCCAGATTAGGGATAAACAGTTTCCAAACCTATGTGACTTATGGTTTGCACATTTTTTGCTTTCCCCTCCTTTGTTTGATGAGCACCTTCAAGCATTCAGACTGCTCCAGTAATTTGAGCAACTTGCACTTCTATTTTTCATCTTTTATATCTCTTCTGCTATTTCTGAAGTTACAAAGGCAGAACTAGATTTTTGGGGTCCCTTTCATCTAAGTAATTTAAATTATGGTTGGTTGAAGTCAACTTTTAATTCTGTGAATCCTGTTAGCATTTCTCAGTTGTATAATTTACTCATTCTTATCGCTTCAGAAACTTTTTCATATACAATGTGCAGATACTGAAAGCAGATGTGTAGGCTTGTTAAATAGTTTTTTTTTTCTATGGTTGTGACTTGCCAATCAGAAGGAATGTCTTGTGCTTCTTGCAAAGGAGGAATGCATTTGGTAGGTATTCCTTGTGATGAAGTACTTTTGTAAGAGCTATAATTAACTTTCAGGTGATTTCTTTAATACTGAGATATAAACTTATATAACAATGAGAAGAAAGTGAGAATTCAGTGAGAAAGCACAATCTTAAGGAAGTTGCAGGATCTAAAAAGGTTGGTTGGTGAGTGCCCTCAGATGAGGAGAGCAAGCAGTTTTTTGTTCTAGTGATGAAGGGCAAAGGTTACAGGAGTGTGTTCTATCTTTGAAGATGGAGGAAGCTGCTTTTTCTAGCTGCTTTGCCCTGCATGCCTTTTACTCTTGCTCTCATTAAGAGCTAAGTGAGATCTGACTTTTGAACTTCACCATTCAGTTCAGAGCTGCTCATAGACCAGTGTCTGTTTTTCCCCCAAAAGGACGCTTGGCTGGGAGAAGAGGGTGCCAACAAATCAAAGTTGGGAGATGTTTGCAGTGATACCTCATCTTCTCTGAAAGAGTTAGGATAATGAGCAATGTAATTAACCCTAAATTTCAGAGGCTGGACTTGACAAATCAGAGCACTTCTCCTTCTAAGGTAGACTAAATTGTTAACTCCAGGGCAGCCTTAGGTCATTATGCCACTACCTGCAAACAGATCTGTAAATGACAGGAGAAAGATTAGGTTGTAAGGGATTAGAGGAATTACAGCAGCACTAAAACCATGTGAGTATTGGGAACAGCTTTGCAGGACTGACTATCAAGAGGAATAAAGACTATATGTGAGCTGACTTTGTTGTTTCAAGCTGAGACTGCAACTGCAGTTGTTCAGTGGAGACAGTAAGGGATCCAGTGTGTGGGTGCAGCTCCCTCTGAGAGCCCCAGGCTAAGTACCATCAGGTATCACAGTTCAGTATCTACCATTTATTCACCATTTTTCCCGTGCCGTGTTGGTACTCTGTTTGTTAATAAACAGTTGGTTTTTTTCACTTTCATCCACTTGTGTTAGTCTCTCATTGGCAGAGAGGGATTGTTGGAACCCCTTTTTGTTAGAGGAAACACTCATTCCAGAGTGTTCTCCTAAACTTTTCTCTAAACTGAGACACTAGCACAAGGAAAAGTTCCCAATGTTTGTGATCATTTGGTTGTACAAAGG